>JAUUEB010496889.1:0-10485 GCA_032362205.1 Clione limacina
CTGCCATTAATCAAATGTCCTTATTTTATAATAGAATAGGTTAATTCGAAAGATATCGACAATACATTAAAAAAAAATTAAAAAAAAAAAATAACGATGTACATATAAGATTTACTACCAGAAACTATGGGACATAGTGACAATAAATATTGAAGAGTTAATCACAGGTTGTACCTTGAGTGTAGCTCTGTTCTCCCTAGCTATGTCTTTGATAGTCATATCTGTGAATAAAGAAACAAAAGGACACACGCTGAAGGCAGGGCAACAGCAGATAAACAGCCGTCTATTAATGGAAAAAAAAGCAATGACAATAGAGACACTTGTTCAGCAAGACTCGTTATAGGGAAATTAACCGGAAAACTAAACTGGGTAGGACTAAAAGATATACCAGAGAAATACAGAATCCTGTTATTTACAAGGGGAATGTAATATCTAAGAAATTATAAATCAATTGTCAAGCAAAGCAACCATTCAGGACAACCCACTTAAGTATTTGGGGAAATCCAATAATGTGAGTCTAAATGAAAAAGAACACATTGATACAGTAGATAGACAATGTACAAGTAAAGACAAGTTTGAAGAAGATAAGCAATTGTTTAACAAATGCTTCTTTATATGCTCGTGTAGCCATCGAGCATCCTTAACTTTCCTATGACAAAGATTTAAAGTTTCAACACATCGGCCCTAATGGTTAGGGCTACCATGATCAGTGTCCACTGCCTGTTTTTATTCAAATTCATCAAAATAGCAGTTTCAATGCATGGAACTTTGTAAATAAGTCAAGGCAGCAAACGCAAGGAACCTAGTAACCGCGCAAGAATCGGAGGACAATCAATTTTGGGATGGAGCATAAACAACTGGGGAAATAGTTCATATATACACATTTTTAGGTAGCATTTTGCAGCGTGAGGCGGCTCAGGATGAAGTACTACCGTTTCGGCCAAAATTTCAATTTGAGTTAGGTAGCTATTTATTGAGATACTAAGTAATTTTAAGAAAGTTCATCACATGAGTAATGCTAACAGTTCGATAAAGTTTATTTCAAGAAATAAGGTCTAACATAATAACAAATAACAGAAGATCGAAGCTCCCTGTTTGGGCTTACCATCCTTTTTTATATCAATTCCTATTGGTACGTTGTCGTCTCGATGTTGCCCCTTTTCTCTCGTTTCTAACATTTCGTATTTGTGTGCAGTTTTCCGTCCTTATCGTGATATCGTGGATTTTTGATCCACAAGTCCACTGATTTAATCTACTATATCGAAATGTCGAAGGCAATAAGTTCGACAACATTTAACCCAGGTGTGCACCAAGGAACTAGGCATTACGGGGTGATAAAATACAAAGGATTTAATGCTACTGTTTTACAAAGAACACGAAGATAATAAAACATCCATTTAGAGGCCCAATAATGACAAAAACATGCGTTAAATAACATTAGTACACCCCTAGATTGTATTTCTCTAAATAAGTCAATGTAATCAATCGTGCAGTTGTATTGCTATAGTGCACGGGAACTATGATGCTTTACGCATGCATTATTGTCTTGAATCATCCATTGTGACGACACTGAAATTATCATCAATAAATTTCCGACTTTTGGGAAACTACCTTAAATCATTTTCCGAGGTTTGGGAAATCAAAAATATAATCCTGATTTGTTTAGGCAATTTAAGAAAAACATTGTCGCTACCGAGACTCGAATCCCGGCACTTCTAGTTAATAGCCCGACGCTTTATCACGGCGCCAGCGGGCTCCTGAAGTATTATGCACAATTATCGTATTTAATCTTACACTGCCCATTCGACGCAAGTATCGAAACGAAACCAAAATCGCGCGAAGATCCTACACCGAAAAACACTGAATTTGAATACCTAAGTAAGCGACATGAAGGTTTGGCAATGAAAGGTCAGCCTTTGTCGAATAGACTCACTTTTTATTCATTTTTGTTCTTCTTATCGCTATGGAAATAAGTTTACGGGGTATAATAAAAAAATTAATAAATCTTATTATCTTTCAAGTGGCACTTGTACAGCATGGAATAATGAACTCGCAAAGCTCTTTCATTATTTCAGGATGTATGTGTGTCACTTGTCACACAATATGATTGATTAAATACATAGTGATCCCTTGATAGCACTTACCGGAAGAGGATTAAGAATATCAATTTCGTGAAATATTAAGTCGGACCATGTCATATAGTTTTCAGTACTGTAATGTTACGATGCTATTAAAACTCTGAAATACGACTTTGTATAAAAAAAAGAACTGACGTGCCATCAATGATGTTGTGCTTCACAAATTCAAATTATACATTACAAAAAATATTCTTCCATACCAGATTATCTTAATCTTTAGTATTCATATGGGTGTTCTGTTGCATATTATAGGTTGGGAAAATGTTTTCATGTTTTTCTTTAAAGGAATGAAAATCAGAACTAGAACTAAGTGCACATGGACTGGTATAACTTTTTTAAATGCCTAAGTATAAATCCAATGTCACAGGGTCTTTTGTTTCAGTCGACGAGCCATAGGTAAATAGGAATAATAGCATATAAGTTTATTAATACTTTTAATTCACCTTTCTTAGAAGCTTGCCACGATTAGTTTATCGCGTCATTATTATGCATGTTGAAAGATAAGTTGATTTTTCCCCTTCGTTTTGACCATTACAAAAAGACAACGCTGTTCGTTTATTATTTTTTCTCACATTTGCTATCACATTAAGAGTGGAATATATTCCAGACACCAACTTGGCTCTATGCTTTGAGATTTTTGAAAGATTTGTTTACAAGTTAGAATATATAAAATGAAAAAAAAACAATTATGAATAAATATATACCCAAGCTACCGAGTAAAGAAGCAAATAAGTCATAGATATATGCACCAACATATTTTGTTTTTAATCAATGTTTTTTAGCTTATCCAATATTTTCATATTATTTGCTCGTTTTGAACAGTATGTTTTCAATTTTTATAATAACGCCTGGTAAAGACCGTGCTTCAAACCCTTGTTCAAAGTCAATAAACACCAAGTGTAAATATCCTAGTAGAGAGCCTATCTATATAACACTGAAGAAAAGAGAGAAATCAAGACTATGACCAACAATTTACTGGTTGACAAATCTATTTGTACTTTTATAATTTTATTATTCTGATTATGTCTGTAGACAAAAAAACTTCGATGTTTGAAGAATTATGGACTCTCAGTCAATTATGTGGAAATACCATATTCTGCAAAAAAACGTTAGTCTCTAAAACTCTCATAGAATCATCAATCGTTTTACAAATTAAAAATCACTTTGGTTTTTTATATTTTGCTCCGGGGATCCAACTTGTTAAAACATAAGGCCAATCTGTTTGATATTAACTTAATGACAATCAAAACGAAAAAAGTGTCAATTATTGAGAAATGCGAAAGAACTCACTGGGCTTCTCACTCTCAAGACTTGAATCCCTCAGACTTTTTTTATTTTGAGTGTTTCTTAAAAACGGTATCTAAAGCAACAGCCCAACCTTAATTGACAAAGTCAATCAGTCAAATCATATCGTGACAATACTGGGTCAAGATTTGTGCTGCTTCGGTGCTATCTCTGAGGTCATTATCTGCGCAGTAAGTTCCAATGGCGCAATCGTTTAGGATGCGTTCAATTGATTGCACTGAGTTGCCACATGGGCAGTCGTAATTGTTGGTACAAGTCTAAACTTGTGTAAGTTATTGACGGAGTAAAACAATCCGTTGAAAAACAAAGTCATGATATTAAACTACTGGTGTTCAAAAATATACTGGCACATTTTTCAACGCCGTGTGACAGTCTTCATCAAGAGAAAATCAGCCATTTCGGACACATTATTTAACCTTCTTCTGCCCTTAAAAGTTTTTCAAATAATATGAATATTTATTTCATGTGATAACGAAATTGTCTTTTAGTTATTTTTCACATTTCATAGCATTCAGTTAAGTTAAACAATGCAGATGTTGGAATAGCATATTGCTTGCCATTTATTGGACGTTTGTTCATTGTTGCGTTTTGTTCATTTCTCCAAAATTGACACTTTTTTCGTTTTGAGTGTCGTTAAGTTAATGTTAAACGGATTGACCTAATATTTTTACAAATTGGGTCCACTGAGCTAAATATGAGAATTCCAGAGCAATTTTTTATTTGAACAAAAATTGTTGATTCTTTGAGAGTGTTAGAGATCACCCTGTATATCTGTGTATACTAAATGTCGTAAGAAACATGACAAATGTTAAAACCAAATTTATTAACTGTGCTAAAAAAACTGAAAATTAAAGAAAGCAAGATGTTTACAAAATAACAATTCATTTCACTTTCAATGATGTTTACAGATGAAATATCCCCTGAGAATGTCTTATTTATTACCTTGGAGCAATAACTGAATGGTATATCGAGTCAAAATGAAGAACTAATGTGTCTGAGATAACTTCGATTCTTTGAATATCGCAAAACTTAACTTATCTTCCACTGCAATATATTAAGAAAGTAAACAAAATAAAGAGATATTGTCAACAATGATCTAAAAAACAACTTTTATTTGGCTGATTGGCTGAAATGTATCAAATATATCTATAAGTCTATAAATATCATATCTTAACCTCTTTCTTTTCTTTAATCGAATGATATGAAATCTTTAACTAAAAAAGGGTACAATAAAGAACTATTTCGGTATAATCTCCAAAGTATATAAACGTTTAGAATTTAGTCTCAAACTTTTTCACAGAAGATTTTTCCCTGTACATTTTGTTTTCAAAGTTCATTGTCACCCAGACGACCGATTACAAAAATATCAATAGTTATATAAGTTATGTTAAAATGTGACGTCATATGATTACATGAATTAGCGACTACTTGATAACATTTTTCTTGCTAAATCCTTGACTAAACACAGAGCCCCCTGTTACTTACGTTATCGTTCTATTTCGAGTATTTGCAGTACCTGAAAATAACTTCGGACTTTCTTATCGAGGAAATCTTAAGTATCGATATTTTTGTTTTTGTCGATGTTGCGTAATTGAAAGTTTCACGACTCACGACACTGATGTAGACAATGTCAATGTTAGAATTCTGATAGTGTAGACAATAGTTAAGTCTGGTCATGCTATGATATTATGGTATTAGGTATTTGGATGTTCGATGAGCGATTGTAAGTGACATTTTTGTAACGCGTTTTGAGCTTGGCCCTGCCGAGGAGAAGCAAGCTATGAATTAAATTATTATCAGTGTTTTGATTTTAGTTTATAACAATATTATTATAATATGCTTCATATTGAATACAAAATAACAACATATCATCAATTTTTGCTATCGTTAAAGTATTATTTTCTTGATGTAAGTTCTTAAAAAGATGTCACAGTTATTTGGTTTAACTTTGAGCATGTGTAGAAATTCAAAATGACTGTAACATACTACTTGAAATATCAAAACCGACTTTGAGTTGCCCTATGGTTGATAAGTGAGGAATAAGAAAGTTAGAGAGGGCCACGTTTTTAGAAAAGCCAACATCTTGCAAGACTAGATATCAGACTTTCATCTTCAAGTCCCTGAGCAATAAACAGATTCCACGAAGATCAGTTCTGTGTAGATGTCAAACAAGAGGTGGGAAAGTATACACATTTGCCGAACTCCTCTTTGAATTAACGTAAATTCTGTGACATCTTTCTTTACTCGAATAGCTACCTTCTGATGCGAGTAGCGATTTGCAATTATTCTGATGTCCTTTTCGCCAAAGCCAATCCTTTCAAGGCAAGTGATGAGTTCGTAGTCTTTCACTCTGTCAAATGCTTTGTCATAGTCGATTAATCGGATATTTATGTGTTTCTTTACATATATATGTATGCTTTTGTGCTATCCTAAGATAATACACTTATTGAAAACTGTGATCTTTACGCGTAAAATGAAAATGTATGCCACCATGATGAAAACATCCAAAAAACAAAAGTATTTTGGGCCTTAAAATTGATCAACTATCTCCTTAATTTCTTGAACAAACAATTAATCGAATCATATCGTATTCCCATTGTATCTCTATTATTGAGAATTAGAGTTCCCTTCGTCAATGACCATAACAGCTCATGATTCATTTTATTCTGAAGTACGGCTATATTGTTGACGTTCCAGTTGGGCTAATTGGTAGAAAGTTTCAAAACTATATTATAAAATGCATAAGTTTATTTTGTCTCTCAAATGGTCTGTTTAAGCAATGCATTGTAAAAACTCAATGCGTAGAAGTCATTATATTGGCAAGTACGTAGTCGCTCAAATCCTTCTATGTTCAAGCATTCTGTATGCATACTAACGATATTTTAGGCCGGTTTATAGACATATTGTAAGCAAAAAATTTCCAGTTCGTTCAAGACAGTCTGCCAGAATAACGGACAAAGAGTCACAAAACTTGTTATATAAAACCCTATCGTAAGTTTTAATACAGTATATATTCTGAAAACAATGTATACACACACTCACACGGCTATTACAAAAAAGCAATACTTGACATGATTTGGTAAGTCGTTGTTATATAATGCTGGACAAGACAACTTGTTTTTATTGCAAAGGAATTGAGGAAATCAATGTCAATAGAAGACGATGTCATGTCATCTCATCATAGAGTTTGTTTTGATCTCCTATTTCTAAGGGGAATAAATAAGTTAATTGCGTTCTCTTAAAAATATAACAACATGAACAACTCTACTTCTTTGGACATTCATACGTTCTCATTTTGTGTAGGGTTCTCTTTATGTAAGTTGATAGGAGTTGTGATTATTTGTTATGTTTCCTGTATGAACGAAAAAGCAAGTATCAATCGAAAACAACAATCTTGATGATACAATATATATACCGGTTATGATAATTTAATGAAGATTGCTTTTCTTAGTGGTGATTATGTTCTCCTCGGCTTGAAATAAGACAAGCAGAGAATAAAAATCGTTGTTTGCTAGATTGACAATACGAGACGTTCTCTGGGAAATACAATATCAGCATTGTTTTTCATTAAATATTTATATGCATTACATTTTTCTGTATATTTGATTAATAAATTCAAAAAAATGCTTCTTTTTGTCTGAGTAATTCAATCGTTTTCATTGTTATCATTATATGACTGGTAATCAACCGATAGTTATGCAAGTGTATAGGATATTTGATAGAGACATTTCATGATTACCTCTACTTTTCTATGAATAAAATTACATTCATGTTATATCATAATCTCACAAGTTATGAACTGATGTCTGTGAAAGAATATAAAATCCGCTTGAGCAGTAGGAATAATAATATTACAATAAAATAACCGAAAAAACTATTTAAAACAATGCATTTGAAACCTCATATTTACGACTAAAGCTTATACTGGTAATGGAAATCTTATTTTGTAAAAAGAGCCCTTTGTGCAAGTGGCAGCTAAGATATACATTAAGTAGATTAAAGTTATGATACCAAAAGAAGTTGTGAGTTTGATTCATCAAAAGCAACTCGTTACATGTAGATTTGCGAGGTTGATTTCGTATGAACTTCTGAATAAACATACAAGTTATTTCTAATATTCCCAACGATGCCAACGTTTTTAATTTATGTTTTTCCAAGATTTTTATCCTTCACTAGATGATAAAGTCAATATTTACACTTTAAAACAACAACTTAAATATAATTATATTATAAGTGTTGACATAATAATATAATAATAATCACATGAATCTTAATTAAAAGGTGAACAAACAAAATAATCGACATCAAAACGAGAACAAGTTAGAAAAATGCTATTTGAATAGTCTCATGATATTGATAGAGAACATTTAAATAGCCAATCGTAACGCAAGGCGTTAGAATATCTCTATCTTCTTATGTATTTGCCGATGAAGAGTCATATTATTGGTTATTTTTATTCGTGTTTGATTTCACATTTTGGAGAATTGTAGACATAACATTATCGGATACAGTTTAAAACAAATATCAATTTAAAAAAAAAAGCTTAAACTACACGAACACACCAAATGAGACGAAGATAATAAGAGTTCAATGTACCTCATGGCAATCTAAAGCTTGCAACTACCATTGTGTAGGAACTGACATGGGATTCTTTTTTAACAAACTCTGATATCCGACATACTTGATAATCCGTCATACAAATCGGATGATGCCTAAGGCCGGACTGTACTCTGAATAAAACAGGCCTCGAAATGTGGTTATTGAGAAAATACTGTAAAGGTATATATGTTAACCCTAAACAACCGATGATAAAGATAAAAATGTTGTTTTGTTTTATGAAAGTTGTTCTTTTTTAAATTTAGAATTTAGTTTCTTAAGATTATAATTAAAATAAGATAACACACATGTGAAAACATTCATGGGATGCTTTCATATATAAAAACACAGATATTTTATTGAAATGATATTGACTAAAAATAAATTTGTTTTGACAAATGACTGTCCATGCTTAGATTAATTAAGTCTCACTACTTTACTGCTTATCTATAATGAAGTCCTGATATTTAGTATAAAAATGGTCAATGGTTGAATATACGTATTTGACAATTTCGTCAATCAGTCATCCTTATAATTTCAACGTGTTATTTGTTCTGATCAATGTGACATCAGAAGTGACACGCTTAATTGTAATATTCTGCCATTGAACAGTAGAAAACTATTAATTAATTTCCTTATCATAAACGTGACTAAAATTCTCCGGAATAAAACTTCACACCCAACTAAAAAATTGACAGGTAAACATAAAGACAAATAATGAAATATAGAAATAAGAGATTGAAAAGAACCTCAAATAATCACACTTTACATTTTTTCATTATATCGTTTGTTCTTTTTTAGTCCGTTAAATTTAAAAGCACAGACTTATATCATATCTATTCTCTTCGGTAAGTTAATTTGTTGGTTTGTCTTACCATCATGTGCAAGAACTAAAAAGTGTCAACAATTACGAGGCCGATGAACTTAACATTGAGTACTCAATAAAAACAAAGTACATTTTGGAGGACCTTTTGAAACATGGACGGGGAAAAGCCATGAAATATCGCTTGCAGCGATGAGAGCGCTGAGCCTTGTTAAGAACGGTAAAATACAACAAAGCCTTTCATTAGTGATTGATATTAACCAATTCGTGCCGATAGCAAGGCTTCTCTTTACAGACCAATAATTATTTAAAAAAAAACAATTCATTTGTGGACCTTGTTATCATTTCCATTCTGAAATGAGTCATTCCGTTCTTTAAAGGTCTTTGAATATACCGAACAATTACTTTGTTATGAATACCAAATAGTATGCGACTAAGAATTCTTTGAAGGAGGTGTATCGGTAGTGCAGTGCAAAATTCGTGCATATACTTGCTTTTAAACCTTACTACTGTATAGATATGCTAACAGTATGCCTTTATTACCATGTTATTAAAAATAACTAAGCGTGCATCGGGTCCACTTTGTTTGTTGTTTTTAGTAATTTAACTTCATCAGTTTCAATATTTTTCTATTTGGTCTAATTTAAAGTTTTGGTAAATAGCTTATGAAAGCTAATAAATATATATATCATAGACAGACAATAAGCATTAATTTATACAAAAAATAACATATCATGTGTTGTTTTAAAGCGTTTCTGACAATTAGGATTGTTTTTTTAATTGACTGCAGTTATGTACACACCTGAAATAATGAAATCAGATAATGGATAAAGACATGCACAAATCAACTTCAACGTTACTCAGACAAACTCATTATAAATATTTCGCTTTTTTGGTTGCACTGAATGTATAGACACTTCTATGATGAAGATGTCAGAGGTGGGGAAAGTTTTCATGGGCTGAGAATCGACATAAACTTTCGTAATACTTAAACAGTTAAAAATCAACCTAAGTACCAAATATCGTGACATATATTATGAAATTCAAAAAGGTATAATTATATAAATTAACCCACACTTTCAAATCTCAGACTTCTGATACTGAATGGTTGTATAAGTATCGCCCTTCCCTTAATGTTCTAAGAGTCAAACAATGACATGAGGTTGATACGCCTACAGGTACCATTTATCTGTAATCTTTGGCTTAACATACGTCATACTTCTAATTGATGCCACTCACCAAAGCTGCGTGCCATGAGCTAATACATATCTACAATAAGGAAACTATGGAGACGTGTGTCCTGTTTTGTCTATTTGTGGTTTATAAATGTGTAATTTGTCAATTCTATTTTTCATTTATTTTGTTATTCTTCTGGTTACTGTCGACAAAACAAGTTAGTTTGTCCTGAATTTGTACCGGTGACCAGGACTTATTATATATTCAACTAGGTTGCCCAGATTTACACAATCTCAAATCAATTATTGCCCTTGTGTCGGTAATAGCAGCCTACACAATGTTTTGTGGCTTAGTACCCGGTCTTGCCTGGGAACGATACAAAAAGAAAGAACACGAATTGTTGCAGACTTTTTAACCACCTTCTCTCTCTCTCTCTCTCTCTCTCTC
>JAUUEB010496922.1:0-10484 GCA_032362205.1 Clione limacina
CAATATTTTTTGTAGAAAATTTGAGATTTCACTGCCACTTTTGAATATTTGTGATGATAAGATTTCAATGGAAGGAGCGTAACGACCAAATCGACGAAATGTTGAAAGCGCCTGGGTTTTAAAAGGAAGTTTCCTTCAAGAGGAGAGTATTTGCGCGAAGACTTTGCAGGAGTGTGGGGGTTAATATCAATAGTGCATTTAAAAACTTAGGGGATGATTGGTCTTTCAAAACTCCCTTCTTATTTTTCTTCTTCTGTTGGGCTGATTCTTAGAGGTAGTATCAGGTGTTAAGAACTTGTAAACAAACACAATTTTGTGTAGTAAATTTGATTTTTTCACCTCCACTTTTGAATATTTGTGATGATAAAATTGCAATGAGAAGGAGCGTAACGACCACATGGATAAAGGGTGGATAGCGCCTGGGTTTTGAAAGGGGGGGGGGGTCCTTAAAGATGA
This sequence comes from Clione limacina, assembly GCA_032362205.1. Lineage (NCBI taxonomy): Eukaryota > Metazoa > Mollusca > Gastropoda > Pteropoda > Clionidae > Clione > Clione limacina. Next base: position 457 of record JAUUEB010496922.1, read on the forward strand.
GAGTATTTGCGCGAATATTTTGCAGGAGTGAAGTGTGTGTGTGGGAGGGTGGTTAAAATCAATAGTGCATTTAAAATCTTAGGAGATGATTGGTCTTTCGAAATCTTCTTCTTTTTTTTCTTCTTCTGCTGATTTGATTCTTAGAGGAAGTACCAGGTGTTTACAACTTTTATTGGGGAAGTGTTTAGCGACCCGAAATTCTAGTTTCAATATACTTCGATTTTATCTAAGCAACATGGACCAACCGGTTCCTATTAATGGTGGAACATAAGGATGTTTCTAGTCTTCCTTCTTATAGCTTTGAAATTCCAGAGCTTAGTTCTACTTCCACGTACTCCAGACTATCCGGCCTATGTATGTTTGATACATGTGTTTGATTCTGTCTAGGCAACAATCATCACATGCACTTTTTACGCAGTCATAAGGCCTTCCAAGGTTACATGTTAAATACTTGTATTTAGCTGGAAACCCTATACAAAGACACTTCCAATGTCAGGGTTCTCTCACAAATACAACCACACCCATCATGCATATATACTTCAGCTGCACAGCGAAGTATGTGCGGCCACACAGAGGATGTAGGTGTAGATCATTACTCGTAGATTATATCAAGTCAAAGAAAACTGACACCGCACTAACCAGTCTTAGCACTAATATCTAAATACCAGGCGCGATCGCTGCATGCCATCATTTTTTTTAGAAAGTCTTAGGTATGACCCGACCGGGATGTGAACACGCGATATCTGGCTCCAAAAGAAGACGCTTTAAAAAGTCGGCCATCTGTTAGGTCACATTTTGAGAAATTAAAAACTACATCAAGTCTTTAGTTTTTTTTCATCTTTTAAGTGCATCTAGATGACAGGTAAAAGGTTATTGATTTGCTTGATGAATATAACGCTATCTTAGCAAAACATGCATTGTGGGATATATACTGTATACATGTTTCTCTTAAAGTTTCAATTAAAATGTGGTTCTACTCATCGCCAAAACAACTGCAAATAAATGATATAAAAGGCGCTCTTACGCTGCAACTACGCATGTGACATTTGGTTGATTACATTTTTTGATATTTAAAAAACTATATTCGGGTGGTGCTCTTTTCCGCTTTAAGTGATGCTTTTCCTTCCCATAACACATACTTATTTGATTTTAAGCGTGCAGAATTTACAAATTGGTATATGCTTTAACATTCGTCTCAACAATATGGACAAGATGTTTTACCCTTCCTGATCAGGAGGTGTATGCCCCAATAGTAGTGTATGTTCCGCAGAGACAACATTAGAAAATAAATCACATTCGCTACACTTCATATATTATACCTATGACCTTGTAGCTTTAAAATATATTTAACAGCAGTGAACAAAAACGAACACTAATGTGATTGTTTTTTTTTATCACTGTGAGCTGTTTTTACACCGCCCTATAGATTGACTGGACCATACGTTGCCAAAGTACATAACAGCCAAATGTCTTCACATGTGCAAAAAACAAACATCTGCTATAGTAATTCTGATAAGTTTGTGTTTTGTTTGAGTACTTTCAACACGTAAACGATCGCCTCTTTTCTATTAATTTCAAGCGGGGATCAAACCCCATACTTCACAGATCATCCGATTCCCAATCTCAACCACACGGCTATTGTGCTCTGATTAGGATTAGTTGAAAATTAATTATGTCTTATTTTTTGACTTTACACACTTGTCTCTACTTAATTATAACTATAAAGCGCTTTATGCTCACTTCAAAGATAAAAGAGCTATGTAAATGCCATGATCATTATGATTATATTTGTGAACTCACCTTGTTGACTGAGTTTTGCCTTTGTACAAGACCAGTAAAAGGTACCAGACCTCCCCCTGGTGTCCGAGCACGTTCACGAGTTACATCTTTGCTTGGTGATTGTAGTCTAGAAGACCATGTAGTATTTCCCTCTTTCACATTAGCCGTGCCGAAGAAGATATTTGGGTCAATGAATACCTCCTCACTCCAAAATGCTCTTGACTTGGGCAGCTTTTCAGCAGCCATGATTCTTTTTATTTTTTTTATTTCAACACGTGGTGTATAATTATATAATACATTGTTAAAAAAAGCGTGTTTGTCAAATACATTGACACGTTAGTTTTCTTTTTTTTTCTTAAATACTTTTGTTGTGAGTATTGTCATTTAATTTCACACGATTTTGTGTTTGTTATAAGTCATCGTTAAACGAAAAACAACAACATCAGAAACGCGTAAATATCCCGTCCTACGAGCACCACACACATTACTGCGGCTAATTTATTAGTTTGTGTCCAAACTGTTTATCCATTCCTGTCAAATTAATTGGATTTATCTGATACGACACAAGCTGAAAGTTGAACACAATGATAACGCAAACACACAACTTTAAGATACGATCAGACGTCAATCACTGAGGAACTTCGTATTGACCATTGGGAACATTATCGATATTACTGGAGCGACTCATTCACTTTCAGCGATTATCCCCTCTATTGATCAGACAGAGTGCAGTGATCAAGTGTCCAAGAAGATCACAGGAACAGTCACTATTTTTCCGTCTTCATTGGGACTGACCATAACTGACCGCTGTCCATTATCCTCTATGTCAACAACAGTTGTCCCCCTTCGTGTTGGTCTTCTGAGGTAATATTTCTTTGTGTTGCGACTTAGCTAGTCGGTACTTCTGTGGGAGTAAATTACTTATAGAATTGTATAATCCTGTGCCTTCTGTCAGGTCGATAAAGAATAAAGCAATGATGTCAGGAATGCAGTCACAAATAGAACTCATGCGAATCAAAGAAAGATTACGGTATTTAAAAGGGACTAGTCATGAAAATATTATCCTTAGCCTTATACAAACTGTCAATCTTTTTCTCACCCCTTATTTCATTATATGTAGTGTAAGGGTCATTCACACTTCAATCAGGATTTAAACGACCATAGAAGCATATACTGGTTGGAAGTTTTGCATTACTGTTATATGACGGGTTTTTTATGAATTGTTATATACAAAAAGAAGCTATGCAGTACTACTTTTTTAAATACTGTTTTTTTGACAAACGAGAACAAAAAGAGATAATGTTTGTATACAAAGTAAAAAGTAATGTATTTAATTAGGTTATTCAAGACAAACTCATGTATTTGAAGTGGTTCGACCAATCTTTGCAAAAAACTTCAACAAACACGCAAAATAGATTTTGCTGTTGTTTGCCAATAGTTAAAAATGAGTTGCAAAAGCCCGTCGCAAAGGTATGAAAGGTCATGCATTTGCAACAAATCTTCCAATTTTCGTCGAATATTTTTACACTGTTCTTGGAGTCTTTTTATGCTAAATCCTTAAGTCCAATTGTTGCAGGTGTTTTGATGTTATGAACCATCAATGTGTTTTTTAAAGTTCACTTAAAGAAATCACTGATTTACTATTGACATCGACAAACCTAATTGTGGATGTGCAAAACATGCAACCAACGTCAAGTCAATTAGACGAAAGTTATTTTCAGCATGTTAAAAAAAAGAAGATGGTACTTTTTTTTAAATTTGAGTAAATTAACGGATAAGACCTAAGCTACACAAGACATACAACCAGATGCATAAGCATGTCTATCCAGTAGATTTTGTTCCGTGGCTTCCAATGAGTTAAGAAATAAGTAACTCCTTTATTGGCACGTCAGATTAACGCACATGTTGTTTACATAACCACACGTTGTGGCAGTCACTGCAGCGGATATTCAAATGTATATACTCTGTTATGTTTGTTGCCCTTTTCTGGTGACTGTCAGATACTATTTAATTAATATATTCTCTGTCAAAATACAATTTCTCTGTTTCTTCAACCTTTGTTTTAATAATAGATAACTATTACAAAAATAAGATTTTTTAAAATCAATTCTTTGAGTCATTGATTTTTTGTCCTGCGAATTTATTTTATCTTTAAATTCCCGTCCGGTTATCTAATTATATAGTGACCCTTTTTATTTCAGTATCAACAAAATGTGCGTGTCTAAAGAGATGTTTAAAAAACACAGCTATATGCATGTTATTAGTTTGAGTGTGCAGAATTATCATTATAACTGGGTTAATGAAAGATACAAAAAAGAATAAATGCTATGCCCGACATCAGCTTCTCCCGTATTGGGTCAATTCATCGTAACTTTGTGATTAGAAATGGTACAAAGAGAAGATGAGGCGAAAAATGAACTGTATGATGACATGACGTCCTGTCAATGATGCTCCTTGTTAAGATGATTATTATATTACCTGACAACGATGTGGAAGACGAAAAGGTAATACAAGGATATAGTGACATCAATCAAAGTGTTAGCATAAGTGACTTATACCTTCTACCTTTGAGTAGAACGATCAAATAAGCGGTAGCTTTACCTGATATTTCAGCTGCGCCGGGGTCAGATAACGGACATTCCCACCTCATATGCGTCTTTTATTGCCACACAAATTCTGAAATGTGCTAATGGACTTTAGCCATGTTTTGTTTGTTAGCATTAGTTCTAGGTAAAAGTAAAACAAAATTAAGAAAATAGAATACACAAATCTCATATTTTATCTTTTATTTAAACTTATGTTAAATTAAATATATTTTGAAAGGACCTGTTAGTCCGAGCAAGCCCAACTTTTCGGAAAACTTAACGGTACTTCAACTGATGTAATTTTAAAAATCCGAATGAGACCTCCTCGCACTATTCAAGACGAACGATAGTTATTTTTTCTTAAACGTAGAGATGCAATTGTGTGCACAAATACCATGTCCGATTTGATAAATATATATATGTATTACAATCTCGGCACAATAATAATGATTATTGATTAGTGAACACAAACCTCTTTTCATGTAATACAAAATGCATTGCCTTATGAGTTTTAAAAACACGAAACCCAAAATATTCATGAGATACACCATTTCAAAATAGTATTTAAGAAATAGCTTGAGCGCTCTACATGAAACACGTTGTTGTTGATAAAGCAGTTTGGGAGATTGTTTATCCTTTAACAAATGTGTCACATGCAATCACTCATTATTCACGGCACAGAATATTTATAATGGTAGAACTAGTTGTCAAAATGTTGCTTCTTCTACGAAAACAATAATCTTAACCCAGTCCAGAATGATTTTCCTTATGCGAATATATTTATATTATTTACTGTCATACATTGTCACCACAACATAATCATAATATATACAGTTAGCACTTAGTACACATAATCCAGTGATGATTTGAACACGTTCATAAAATGTCAGAAGACTGTACCTAGTCACGATGAATGCTATTAAAAGTAACATTCTAAAATCAGTATTCTCAACCCGTAAATTCAGAAGAAAAGAAAAGTGAAGTGTCAAATATAAATTTGTTTTTGCTTCAACGTTAATCAAAGACCAATATTCATTATGCAAGGTTTGCCTGTAAGCAGTATAACAAAATATGTACTCCAGAAGCTAATTTGATTGTCAGGAATGCTTTGTTTGGTTCAAAGAGCAAAACATTGGTGGTGTGGCCACAATTAATTATATGTGTGATTTGTTTAAAGGAGTTTGCAGAAGAAGGTTTAGGTTGTTTGTGTAACATTATCAATATCTATTTAATTACAGTAAGCTAGCGATGATGGTATATATGCTTCAGGGCGTCTTTAACAGTTAACCTAGAGACGGTGTACACTTTGTTTTCAGAGTAACGGGACAATCCTCCTTCACATGTTATTGTAACAGGTTCAGAATAAATGTTGTGTAAAATAAAACCTAGATACGAGGCAGCTATTTATTACAAGAACTAAAACTAAAAGTGAAGGGAAATTATTGATACAATGAATGTATCCTTAATCACTAGTTGAATTGTTCAATGTAATCTTAACTATGTCTTACAAAATATGGTTTGCACAATCAATAAGTAAATGCAGCTCAGCATTCGCAACGTAGTCAGTAATTGGTGTGTCTACCGGCATCGTCTTTGATTGGAAATTTAGAATGAGAATGTATTTCAATGAAAATAAATCATCTATTCAAACCTACCAACACGACAATATTTGACAAATTGTTTGTGAAAAAATCAATAACATAGCTGATGTAGGCTCACAGTATATCGATAAGCTCAACAATGCATACATTCAAGGTTACCATATCTCGAGAGCATTTGAAAAAATGTCATCAAACCACAGCAGTATCAACATGTATTGAATATTATTCATATATCTTTTATATCAATATCCATACAAAAACACATTTGGTAACCTTTACCAAAATATAGATCGAAAAATCTATATCCCAGAAAGTTTCGTCAATATTCTTGCGCATGCGCATCCATAACAATTGATTTTTGTGCTGTATACTGTACTCTGAGACCATTTACTTCTTGCAACAAATTAACTGCTAATTGCCCTATTAAAAGAATAAAATATTAATTAGTCATTATTTTTTTCTAACTAGTAACTTAAAACCTGAAATGCCGACGAAAAGCGGAATTTTCTAATAAGCATTAAGTGAAATAAATCCCGCTGAACAAGTCAATTCACCATCACATTTTCTAGCGACGTCAATGTAGTTGAATAACACACTCTCAAAAACCTTTAAAACTTTGTTTGAGACTTTAAAATGTATTTTTGTTATATACGTTGTCTTTTGGTGAGTTTGGCAAACGTCACGCAATAATTAAGTGTTTTCTAAAGTCACTATATTCACTGTAATTGTTTTCAGTAAATTGGGTTCAAAATGTTGATTAACCAAGTCGATACTGTTTTTCGTCAAGTAATTTCCCTGCACACATTTACTTGACGCGAAGTATCTCAAGCTTTGCATGTGCCACATATACTTTGAAAAATGACGCAAATTTATTTGGTCAAATATCATAATTTTGACATTATTCAATAACGAGTGCGCAGGAAAATTGCCGTATAATTTAAAAAAAAACCTATATAGTGAATACTTCCTGACTGAGTTTTATACCCAAATTTACGGCACACGAGTTTGATATCGATGAATGAATATCGATTGAGTTTTAACGAGATCAATATCGATCAATCGATATTAAACGAATGTGCAATAATTTGGGTATAGAAACTCAGGCAGGAAGTATTCATTTTATTCAACATAACTTATTTCATTAAGTTGTTTTTTCCAAAAACATATAAAACCTACATTATAAATATTATAAACAAAACTTAAAAACCGCAAAAGTACGACCGCAACTATTCCGGTGAACCAACCGCGTAGTAAAGAATCGATACTCAAAACGCCCCGCTTGGCCTCACCACGCCGTCACAACCCCGCTTTGTAGTCTTGGCTCCCACGTGTTTTCTGTCAAAGAGAAACTAGGCAATTTGTGTTAGCAAAGTTTAAAAATATAAGAGAATATTGCATGGTAGTTTTCTCTCTAATGATCATACATGATGTGAAGTTAATCATATAAACGTTATTCTAACTGATAGACCATTATCTGGAGAGAAAAAATGTATTATTTCCACTGAAAACATTTTTCATCAAAAGGCAATTGCCCTGCACACATTTGTATTTAAATTTGACGGGGAGACTTATTAACATAACTTGTGGCACTCACACTTTAGCAATAACTGCACTGTGTGAGTGCCCACTTGCATGATTACTGCACATAGGCCCAAAGTTGTAGGTGTTATTTAGTTTGGCTAAATAGAGCACATGCTTTGCCAACGATATTTGAAATTTGGTGTAAATTATTAGGTATAACTATTTGATAATTCTTGAGGCTTTAAAACGGCTTGAAACAACATTGTTAAAGTTAAGCGGTATTGAAATAAGAAAATCAACAGTGTGCAAAAATAACAGACATTTTGCAAAAACTTATGCCACTAAGTCTTCTGTTAACAAGGACGCTACTATTGACAAGCCATCGACGATAAACTATGTACCCTGTATTTTTCCCGAAGACATACTAGACTAAAAAAAACTATTTTTGAGCTCTCTAAAATTAATAAATTTTAATGAATGTCTTTTTCATTTTTGTTAAGACATAGAAATATTAGTATAATTATGATTATACCAGACATTTTATTTGATTTGAGTTTTTACTCATGAGCAAAACAAATTAGCAAAATAGCAGCGTATTAGATCTCGTCATTGGAAATAGCTCCACACAAGGATTTATTCAGTATAATTCATTAAGTTATCATCCGAATTCCCGACACAACGAGACGACGACATAAAAAATCAATTAAGCTATAAATGTGAAGGCTTTATGAATAAGGAAGTGGCAAACCTGTAATATCATCGTCTAGCATTCCCAGAATCGAACACGGAAGTCTTGGGTTTCTTGGCTAATTGCTAAGGATCGATTTGGCTAATTACTCTTTTGTTTAAAGAGAGCTATTACAAACATTGATTTCCAATTGTTTATGTTGTTGTGTTTTGGTCTTATTTGAGACAAGAAATAGTGTTTAATTTTTGGATTAAACGAGACATAATCATACAAATAAGTTCTTGATCGTTAGCATTCTGAGGGCTTCAACAACACAAAGGTATAAGTAGGGTAGTGGCTTGATTGAGATAAATATTGTAACGTTTTTTTACCTCATTTGTAAAGTGCTATTTTCTTACAATAGAACACAAACACTTAAGTATGCAATTTGACCTATTTATTGAGCAAGAAAAGTAATATGTCTAATATATCTCTGGAAAGTCCGGCTTATTGTGACGATAGGTCCGTGGCTAAGGGACCTAAGAGCACCCAAAAATAAACATATTATGCATACAATATATATTGGCCTTGCGACGTATTGTATTATTTAAATTTGTGTAAAGGAGTTTCTCGGCCCAGAACTCAATGTTGACTTGGCCTACATTGTTCAATGCAGTATAGAGCATTGGCATATCCATCTTAAGGGGAAAATGATGTACATCAGCTGCTACTTTCTTTAATTTTCTTTTTTCCCTTCCCAACCCCCTTTCCTATTTACTGGACCCCGAAGCCCGTTACCCAATTTGAAAATCCGGTCCTACCTCTGTGTAGTGTATGAATCGTTCACCAACATACTCGACAGTGACAATACCCTGACCAATCATAAGTGACGATGTATGGTAGCAATTATAATCAGCGAGCCCTGAAGTGTCCAAGGGAAAGCACTATATACATTTGTGCGAGTACTAGAAAAGTTTGGTTGTTTCCCATTGGCTTCAAACAAATTATCTTTATTGTTCTTCTAAATCCAAGGAACTAAATTTCTACCTTCCGCAATATTTTTCACTTGGCTTGCAATTACTTGATAAGTGATATTCTCAAAACTGGCTCTCTTCTTGATTTTTTTTAATGATTTGTACTGATGGATATTAACATGATTTTCACCATTTGGATTATACAATGTTCATATTATTTTTCACTTAATTCTTTGTTTAATATTTTATACATTGAATTGTATGGTAAAAAAGTTAAGCTGAAGATAAATAAGTCTAGTGATTACACGTTGTTCAGCAATTGCATCCTTTTTCTTTTTGCTTGTTTATCTATTTTTTCTAGATTTTTACATTATTTGTATAATTAAAAATGTAGTTAAATAACTTTAAAATGAGTGTTAATATGATATCAATCGATAGTACATTTCATCCTTTTTTAATTAGTAATTCTTTCATGATTTCTGCATTGATGTGAATGATAAATATATAAGTTAGAAAAGTTAGGTAATTTTTGTAAAATGATGTCCATCAATTGTATCAAATTTTCAATTGATCCTGTTATTTCTCTTATGATTTGTACCTTACATTGTATGGGAAAATAGCTTACAAATGAAGATAAATTAATCAATCAATCAATTAATCAATCAATCAATCAATCAAACAATCACTTCATCAATCAATTAATAAATATCTCTCTCACTTTCTCCTGTCTCTTTATCTTGCCATCTCCCCTTCTCTCACACCCTTTTTTCTCTCTCTCTCTCTCTCTCTCTCTCTCTCTCTCTCTCTCTCTCTCTCTCTCTATCTCTCTCTCTCTCTATCTAACTATCTATCTCTCTATCTATCTATCTATCTATCTATCTATCAATCTATCTATCTATCT
>JAUUEB010496944.1:0-10662 GCA_032362205.1 Clione limacina
TGATGCGTTTCTTCTTTTAAAATAAACTGTTTTCATTTAGATATTCAGGATTTGAGATATTTTATTCCTTGAGACTTTAATATTTTAACCACATTGTGATGGCATAACTTTCTATTTGTATGGGTATCGACTAATATGACTTCTCATCAGTGCATTTTCTTTATGTTTGTTAATCCAGACAATTTAATGTGTTATTTGCCAAAGGCAACAGTTCAGAAGGTATCATTTTATGTTGTTCTCCCCTTTTGAGGATTGAGACGATAATGTAGTAATTAAAAAATAGAGGTTTGTAGAGACTGCACGAGCACTAATTTGAATCAGGGAACGACCCTGATTTTAGACATCTTTATTCGAAGGAGAAATATGTAGTATAATTAGTGTCTCCAGGGGCATAGAAAACGTGGACAAATTTGGCATACAACTCAAATGTTTGACTTTCTCATTAATATTCACGAATTTTTAAAGCTAGGTAATCACATTTTTTTTCGAAACTCGAGAATTTTCACATCTGAAACTTCTCTCGCAAAGAATTTAAATCTTATTTGTAGTTAGGGGTCAGAGTGGTCATAGTATGTGTCTACTGTTTAATGGCGTTTAATAATTTTCATATTTTTAAAATTTGAATATGGTTTTAATTGTTCAGTGATCTTCTTTAGTTCCCCCAAACTAATAACTTATTTTAGACATTTTCGTATGAACATACCATACCGCTTTACCCCTTACATTTACTGCCCTAGTAATTTATTTCCCAGAATGGATTTTATGTCCCTTAAAGGCATTTTCTGCAATGATTTTTAAAGTCATTACGCGTCGCCGCAAGAGCAGCACCAAGTGGGAAATAGGGTGAAAATACTTTCCAAAGGGCTACGCGAGGGTTCGAACCCACTACACCGGGCACGCTCACCACTAGACCATCGCGACCCTAATATATCTATGATAGAGGTTAATTTCAATCTACGATGTATTTATAGTTGCCGTCATTGAATGAACTGTATTTTAATCATGCAAATGAATGCTCTTATTTAGTAAAATGTGTGTGTGTCAATTTAACAGATGCTCAATTTGTATTAAGTTGAATGTTATTAACGGTTACGTTAATTTCTATCTTAAATCTGATTTACATAACTAGTATTAAACTGGTTTTGTTGCGTTAACTATTTGAAATAAAATTATCTTGTGTTTACTTTTAAAGTATCTTAATGTCATTGAGAACAAAATATTTTATTTATAACTTATTTTCATAATTGTCCGGGGACGAGTCAAGTTAATAGAGTGATCAATTAGCCATACAATAACTATTAAGAGTATATTATATAAATATATTTTAAAAACACAATTAACTCTTATCCATCCAGTCAGTAACATGAAAACCAGACTAGAACGCAACAATTATGACACCGTTACATATTCCGGGATAATAAAATAAACACTTATCCCCTCTCTATTGTAAAGTGACGGATACTAATCTCCACTTTGTACCCCTACATAACTTCACATAGGTTATAAAATATTTTTTCAACTTACACAACCAAAACATAAAGATACAGCATTGAACCATATCAATGTGGTGATGGCCATGATAATTACTCTTTGACAGTTGGGGTTATGGTTATGAACCGGTATTTTTCTAATCGCCATTTTAAACACAAGAGTCATATGTAATTTATGTTGCTTGGGCCAAATACACATTTTGAATATTAATTGAATTTTGAGATAGTGCTTTGGATAAGTTTTGTATTATATGTTTCTTTTTTAATTCCATATTTTCTGATATAAGTTCAGTTCTTTTTCTTTTTTAATTCCATATTTTCTGATATAAATTCAGTTCTTTTTCTTTTTTCTCTTCGTTGGCCCCTTTGTTTTAATTTAGATAAATAAATAAAATGACAATGATGAAAATACTATTTCAATACATAGTAAAGTTTATAATCGGATGTAATAACCAACAATTTACGTATCTTGTAGAATAATGAATTTCTGATTGTTTTTATTTCATTTCATTACAATTATTTTCATTATAGTATAAAAACAAAGTCATCCAGTGATTGATTGATTAAAATTTTAGTAAGAAGCGCCGGTTTCAAAATAAGCTGGCAATCAATGAAGTGAGCATTACATTAGCTTTCAATAATGAAACAGTAAAAAATAATATCAACACGTTAAACATTAATGTTATGTAGCTAACTATCTTGGAATAAAGCTTGTGATACCTCCCAAAAAGTGTATTTAGTGCCCAGAGACTAAAATACTTTAAAAGGTGAAGCTTTGATACCACCCCCAGAGTATTTTAGTATACGGTTACTAAATATTTTAAGAAGAAAAGTTGTGATACCACCTCCTGAGTATTTTAGTAACATGGTTACTAAAATACTTTCCAAAAATGCAGGGACCACCACCGGATACTAAACAGCATCATGTCCAGTATTTTACTAAGGCCACCGCCCCCTGTTTGTGCTATTAACATAAGTACTATGGTGGTATCCTACAAAATAGATAAAATCCTTGATGCAATATTTGCCTTTTAGAATCATATCGAAGAGAGTTCTTTATTTTTCAGTGAACAATAACTGTATTAACATTTTTGATTTTTTTAAAAAGTCAGGCGGTTAGGCAAGTTTTAAAATGATTTATTATATTTGTGGTTACGCGGCTGCATAGTTCTCTGAACTTTCTGGAAATGTTTATTGCAAAATGCTGCATTTAAGGGGCATCTTGAAGAAACTTGTTTTATTTTTAGGGATGCAAAAGCGTTTTTGGCAAACAAGATCAGGCCTCTCGGAAAATGTTGATCAATATTTACCAAATGTTACATTTTAGAAGTTCTGATTTTTATTTTCAGTCGTAAAGAACCTCTTGTTTCCATTAAAGAGAAACGTCCCATGGATATTTTGAAATATCTGATTTATCAGGCAAAATGGTGCATGTTGGTGATTTGATGAAGATCTGATTTCTTTTTCCAATGGTGCAAAAACATGCATTTACGTACAATTTGTATGTTCAAGTTTCTTTATTTCTGTTATTATATTTTTCAAACAAGGGAATGACCGCAAGAACGTTAATTACTAGGTGTTAAATTGTGTCTTTACAATGGTACAAAGATAATTTTTAGAAGGAAATGAAACGACGATCTATTAAATCTGATTGATATCTGGGTCGGACATCTAATTTAATTATGATTTTATTTTTTAATGGTAGCCATGTAGCTACGGGTGTAGGCTCCAAAATGTTTGATAAATAATGAAAATGGTGCATTTTGAAGGATTCTGGAAGAAAAACATTTTCCCATGATTGCATGATTTTAGTAGGTGTTCCACTGGCCCCATAGATCTTACACTGAATAGAATACGTTCACTAAAAGGAATAATTTGTAATTTACATAACAATTTTGTAATAAATAACAAAAGACTGCAAAATACTCAAAAACCTTTTAATGTAAATGAGACCAGGGCGTTCCTAACAATGTTACAAGGGGACAAAATGTTTGGGGAAAACTAGAATGTGGCAGAAAGCCCATATCCGAGTAAATTATTGTATCCATAAAAAAATGAAATTATTGATGCAAAATGGTTCATTTCAGTGATCAAAAGGGTATTTTTGGCAAAACTGTGGTAGGCCATTTGGTAAAAATTGTAATGATTTGTGTTCAATTTTGAATTGTAGATCTCAGTTGCAGGAAGGTTTTTATAAAGCAAGTCAGAAGGGGATAATCCTTTGACAAACTGAAGTTGAATCTTTTGTTTACCACTGATTTTTATCTCGTATCCAGGAGTTGACCAGTTGACTGAGAGTGGCTCTGGTTTACTACATCTTGCGGTACTTGCCCACAACGTAGAGTGTGTACATTTTCTTATGTCTGCCAAGATATCGGCCAAGATTCGTGACAGACAAGGTAGGTAGATTGAGCTGCTTTTGTCTATCTGACTTTGAAATTTGTTGATTCTTTATGTTTTTAAGAACATTTTTTTTTCATCAATGGATTTCATTTTGTACTTATATAAGCAGCAATGGTATTTTTGCGAGAATATTCCCCGATTTGGGTAATCGCTAATTTGTCTTTTTTGATTATGATTATGATTGTTTGTATTTTACGGTCCTCGTACCATTAATAATAATAATAATAATAATAATAATAATAACAGGTTTGTATGAAAGTTGACTCGTGCATCAACGTTCTTATCAAGGATCAAAAGTGTGATAGCAAATATGTGGCACTACACGGATTCGAACATGGGTCCTCTGGTATGCGAGGTGGACATAGGGCATCGAGGCCAACGCTGTTTTCGCTAATGAAAAGAAGACCATCGGGAAAAGAAAAACGTTTGCCCTCACGGTCGAAACATGATGTACTGCTATGAGTTTATTTAAAGAAATGACAGATTTGAAAAATGTTGATGTTTTGCTTAGTTTTTGGAATCTGTTTTATGTTTTCGTTTTTGTTTTTTGTGGTCTGACTTCAGTCCAAAAAAATTAATTCGAATTACATATTCATGCCAGAAGTTCACATCGCAACACTTCAGAGTTTCTCCTCAATGGTTCTCAATATTTCTGTTAATCTGCAGAAATCCCATGACAAATAAACATGTGATAAAAATGTAAGGCTTATATAATACGAAAACTCCAGGAAATGTATGCAATAAAGATCATGGGGAATCCAGCAACCTCTAACCTTACAAAATAACGAGTCATAACACCAAGTATAGCTGACAGCGAATGCATCATAAGTAGGTAGATGTTACGCCTTGTGGCAGATAAGGAAATCGAACCAGTGTCCACTCACACCAATATTTTTTTTATTACAACAAATCAATGATTTATATTCTATAGCTTTAGATACAAAAAATCACATCTCCGTGTTTTATAACGGGAGCTACTTCAGCATGCGATATTTATCTAAATGGTGCTATTGTCTGACGTATTCAGTATTGCGTAATGTCATGTCATCATCCAATAGATGTTTCATTTACCATGACGTCACATAGATCAGACGTTTGGTCAGATTGTCTGTGAAGCGAGACTGATGTCGCTCGTGATTACAGAGAAGATAATCTACCCTCTGCTTGTGACCAGTGCTCGTGATAACAGAGAATACAATATACTCTGTGCTCGTGACCAGTGCTCGTTATAACAGAGAATACAATATACTCTGTGCTCGTGACCAGTGCGCTTGCACTGATCGGGACGGAAGAAGAAAGTTTTCACTGTTAATACTCTTGATTGCCCAACCGGGTCGGATAACCTTTATAGCGGAAAGCAGATTCAGTTAAAACATCGATAATATTTTGTTTTTCTGTTTTTAATAACAAAAGATTTATTGTAGGAAAAAGTATGGGTAGTTTGTGAAAAAAAGGTAAGTCAATGGTTTGAGCCACCCACAACATTTTGAATGGTTTGAAACAAGATTTACATTGTCAATTATCTTATCGTTTACTGAGAAAGTTGTTACCCGCTATTTTGATTCTGAATCGACTTTCTGCAATAAAGGCTGACCAACCGGGTCTAAGCAGTGTTGATATATATATATATACTGACCTTTCATATGCTCATATATCATTCATTGGTGGCTCCCTGTTAAAGAAAGAAGAGTTTAGTTTTCTAAATAATCTGAAGTACGATTATTGATATCTATCTAATAATTGATATTGATTTGCATTTCATTGAAGCTGAAATAAATAGTCGGCTAACTAAACTAGAGAAGATGAAGAGGTTGGTCTGGTAATGTCCCCACAATTATATGATTTCTTGTTTAACCATACTGGTATAGGATGAATTATTTTATTTAGAATACAAAAACGAAAAATCTTTCTTCAAAGTATTTGTACCTACTACGCAATTAAATTGAATGTCCTTTACAATACTTTATTTTAGTAGGACATAATTACATAGCCTTATTTAGAAATTATATTTGAAGACTGTCGAGAAAAACGAACATAAACAGAGTTCATACCAAATTGTAGAGGAAAGTATTATTCTTTAAACTTAAATTTTTTGGTGACAACGTGCGTTTATTGTCTAGCGTTTTCCCTTTTGAAATATATTTGGTGCAATGTGTTTTAACCAATACACATTGGTTTTAAAGCGATTTCATTAAAATTTATTATTGATGTGCATGCATCTGAATAGTATTATATAAATATTGTAATTGCAAATCCTATTTCTTTGACAGAAATTATTTGGAATGGTACTTTATCTTTCAGGTCTTACCGCTGACCAGGTGTGCTATAACCCAGCCATAAGAAAACAGATGGCTCCTCGATACCTGCTAAGCAAAGACATATCCAAGGACAGGTTCCGAGTACAGCCCAGTTTACAGGACAAGGACACCATCTTTAAGCTGGCTACCAACCCCAAAGACTTTGTGGATATCCAGAAGAAGCTTCAGGTAAGAAATTGAATTATGTTAAATGCTATTGAAAGCTTATTGACTTTTAGAGTTCAGAATTGATTTAAAAGATAATTCATTAAATACATTTTGAACTTGCCAGATTGTGAATCAATATATTTCTGTAGGTCATAAACAATTTAAGAAGACCCAACAAGTTGTATCAATAGTCTAAAGATAGCATACCAGACTTGGATTTGAGAGGTTTTAGGTTCAAATCCTAATAGGGTCTTACATTTCCTCACTCTACCTAGGTGATGTAAGTTATCCAAATATAGATCGTGAAAGATTACATAAGAAAAAAAAGGATAAAGCATCCAATAGGCATACACCTTGTGTTCTTCCCAGGGAGCAAACAAGGTACATAAGTACTGCCAAGTTTCACCTTTTTACCTTTTACCACGGCATTACTCGCTTTATTGGCTCCCTACCGCTTACTTTGCATATTTCTTGTAAAAAATATATCATTTCCACTTTTTTCTTTTTTATCACAATCTGCGCAAATTGAGGTGTGTCTGCTTCTCCTTACTCTAACAAATATGACTCAACAGGTTACATATACTTCATGGTTCACCAAATTTAGACTGGAAACCTTAGTCATATTTCATAACACAAAATAACACAACCTGAATACACATTTTTTTCCAGACCCTAGACTTCAATGTCAACACAGAATGTGACAATGCAGGGGATTTCTTGCTGCATATTGCTGTGCGAAAAGGTAGGTGTTGCTTTTCATAGTTTTTTTGTAAGTTAGATTAAACTTTTGGAGCTTTATATTCTAATGAACTGATAACTTGCTGCTCTTATGGCAGAGAGATGAAAGTGATTCTGAATGATGTTGCGCTTGTTCTTTCTTTTAAATGTCACCCAAGTCTAAAGTAAAAAAAAGATTAACAACCCAAATTGCTCTAGTAAATTGTTCAGAACTAAAGGGTTATATCTAGATTTCAACTCAAAATAAATATATTGTAAAAGTCCCCAAAAAATGTCAGCATTGTAACAGTTGGCTGAACTAGTAGTTATGATGCTCAATATCACCATATTAGCATGTTACCAATCATTGTTTATAAGAAAAATCTTTTGTCAAGTGAATTTTGTCAAATATCATAGAAAACTGTCATCATCATCATCCTTTATAGAAGAGTGTCTACTCTACAATGCAATGCAATCGCTCTAAGTCAAGTAGTATAATATTGTGCTATGTTTGCAGTGAGCCACTTGAAGTGACAAAAAATTGATCCAAAAAAAACTGTATAATATTAAGATGAATTCCAAACAAAACTGTATAATATTAAGATAAATTCCAAACAAAACTGTATAATATTCAGATAAATTCCAAACAATACAGTATAATATTCCAAACAAAACTGTATAGCATTAAGTTTAAAAATGTTATGTTCTTGATTTTCATGCTAGTTTATCTTTCCTTATGTAATGATGTGGTCCTTTGTCAGGTCTTGTCCATCTACCCTTACTGATGGCGCTGGTGAAGATCCAGGGGGCTGACATTGAGTTGTGTAATGCTGAAGGCATGACTCCTCTTATGCTGACTGCTGCTATTGGAAACTGTGTACTATGTGATGTGTGTAAACTATTGGAAACTGTGTACTATGTGATGTGTGTAAACTGTGTACTATGTGATGTGTGTAAACTGTGTACTATGTGATGTGTGTAAACTATTTTTCCAGCACTTTTATTTTACACAAGTTTACATTTCAAGATTTTTCATGGAAATATTGCAATTGTGAAAAATAGAATTAAATTTAATGAAACCAGGTCCGGTTCATATCCTGATTTTTCTATGATGATTAACCCTTTACATTAAGCAATTCATTTCTAGTTTTTTCTTCAATTTTCTTTGACTTCATTTAAAAAAAGGAATTGACAGACGAAGACAATTTTAGCAAGAAAAGATAAGGTATTAAAACTTATCATTCTAATGTTCTTTACTTTTTAATTTGAGTAAGTTGTATTCAAACAATTGTATGACGGGGGTAATTGTTGTACTTTTCTAGGTTTTGATCTGTCTGTTTGGTGCTGACCCCAACAAGCCAAACCCACAGTCAGGGCAGAGTGCACTTCATTATGCTGTGGAAGGAAACCATAGAAAAACTGTAGAGTATGTTTCAATATTTTATAACTATGTTTTGTTTTGAGTACAGTCAGTTCTCAAGTATACGACACTCAATATCCATATTTTCTTGTGTATCCGAGCACAAGGCATGGGAACCGGTTTTTTCATATCAAATTGTCTGCTGCGATTTCCAGACATTTTATGTTTCTGAATACAACAGGTCTTTTTGGGAACGAATAGAATAAAGTGAGAAAATATTTGAAATTCTGACTTTGTAAAAAGACGGAATCTATGATAGAATCCATGCGGTTACGTCATTGATGAATCTTGTCATTGATTCACCTGATATCGCATTGTTGTTTTATGTCCCCCGTCCATCTACTTATATTGCCCCTTATTTGGGGTCGATTATTGGGATTTACATTTTTGTAGTCCGGACCAGCTCATCCTAGTAAAAATGTCACAATTAGGACGGATTCGATGATTCATGATCTCACTTTACCGACAAAATCACAGGGAACGGGACATGTTGGATATTTGAGAACTGACTATATATTTCACGGTTTGTATTTATCATGATTTGTATTTTTTTTTTTTTTTTTTGTAAGAGTAGTTACCGGTAAGAGGTCTAATTTTGTGAGTTTATGACTGGATTACACGTTCATAATTTTTCAAAGACTCAGGTGCTTCATTTTCCAATAATTGGATAAACTCATAAATCATGTCTAGTGGCAAACAAACTCACTTCATTAATGAAACGTCTTAAGTTTGATCCCATAATTTGGCTGTTCTTGTAGCAAAAATCTGCGTTGTCTGTTTGATTTTTCTTATTTAGTTTGTTTGAATTATTGAATTCTTTCCCTTTTAAAACATTTTTGAGGTTATTTCTTTGTTGAATTGCATCAATGATATTTCATTATTGTTTAGGGGGGTAAAGAAAGAATTTTGTAAATTTATATAGTTAAAATAATAATTTATTTCCCCCTAGGTATCTTATCCGTCGAGGTGCTGATGTCAACCTTGAGGATCATGAGGGTCTTCGACCAGATGACATTCCTTCTTGTTTTTCTGCCTCCGACGAATGTAGGGAGATCATAGGATTCAATAGAACTCAGCGTTTGGAAATGCTTTGTAACTTGGTTAAAAGTGTTAGTTAAATGTTTTGTTTGAAATTTGTTACTTGCTAAATTTATAAGTACTAGTAGATGAACAGTATTTTTTAAAACACAAATGATTATGTGCATAATGCATATTTATAGATGTTTGTTTTTCCTAATTATACTCAAGACTTTATTTCTCTTTGTAAATCAATGTATACAACGTGCACACCAATTTCCGATCTATGAGAAATCAGGACTAGAGTCCTGACTTTGGAGGCAATTTAAGAAAAATTTGGCGTAACAGGGATTTGAACCATGATGGCAAGCCGCCACTTATCCTTCTGAGCTAGCTGGCTTCCTTTATTGATGCATAGATTAATAGATAAAAATGCGCGTTTTCAATGAGCTTATCTGACGGCGACCTTGAGGAGACCAGTGACTAATGTCTTTAAAAAAGTCACGAAATAAGAAAACTGTAGGAATATTTAGCTTCAGTACTCTCTGAAGAATGTGTTGCTCCTTAAATATAGAAATACCACGATAAATGCTTTCAAATAATTAAAATTTAATGCTTAACTAAAGAAGTGTAAAAATGATATACACTAATATCCTTCCATATTCAGAGATGTGTAAAGCATCTGAAAATACACCCTTAGCTCCATGATATTATCGTTTAGCATTGATGGTAATTTTAATTTTTTTATAAGATTTCTAATTTCAAATTGTATGAGCTGTATCTTGTTACACCTTCCTGATCAAAATGACATTCTGATGCCAAGTATGTAACAATTATATCAGAGTGTGAATCCTTCACTGTTGCCTTTTCTCCTAGATTTTTGTTTGAACAGAAAAACTTATGAATTAGCATTTATAATTCAATTATCTTGTTTGATTGTCTTACTCTTGAAAATTTACAATATTCTGCCACTTTCTATGAAATTACTTAAAATTTCTCAGAAGTCATAACAAATTATAGTTAAACCTGCTCAGCGGCCACCTGTGGTAAGAGGCCACCTGCCGTAAGTGGCCACCTTTGAGCGTGACCATTAAATTTTATTCTTTATAAGATTCTCTATAAATGTCAACTTGCTGCAAGAGGTCACTTG
>JAUUEB010496945.1:0-10483 GCA_032362205.1 Clione limacina
GGCCTGTCGGGGTAATAATAACTGTAAAGCGCTTTGAGCTTACTCCAAAGATAAAAGTGCTATATAAATGCCATTATCATTATCATCATATCATTACAAAGGATCTACAAACTCGTAAGTGTTCAGTGCATTGCTTGGGATGTGATCATTCCTTGCCCTTTGGGATAACCATAGCCAAGGTTATGTTAATGAGAAAAAGTCGAAGAGTCATTTTCTCGTAAGAGCCTAACTTAGATCTACTGGCAAATACTAAGATAAGAAACTTATCAATCATACTCAAGTTATAGATGTCTTTGAAGTCCATGAAGCCTTTGTGAGCATCATAGATTATGAACCACTCACAGAAGTTAAAGCTTTTTCTTAAAAAAAGCAAGTCCATCAACTTTTGGGATACTGTTATTTGTTGATTTCATTGCAAGATTTTCATCCATTTCAAAGATTGTCGTATATATATATATTCCTTCATATATTTGTTTCTATTGAAACTAATTTTTTTGTTCTTTTCACTTTCAGTTTCCAATTATACCTGGCAACCTGGTGGTAACAGATGAAAAGTACTATAAGATATGTGGTTCTGATGTTAATAACTAGTGAGTTCATTGAATTGTTTGCATGCAGTTTTACACATGTTATGTTATATCTGGCTATTGTATTAGAATCTAAGATGAATTAACAAAAAAAACAAAAAACGATCACTAATTCTATGTTGTTAAAAGATTAAAATAAAATTTTTATGTAGCTATACAAAACAAGAACATTTCTTCTTATTTATGTAATGTTTAACTTTTTTGAAATTTTTAAGGCTATCTTGTTTTTAAGATGGATTCATCCATTCCAATGTTTTTTCTTTGTTTTACAGTTTTGAGTTTTCGATAGATATGTTGGATTATATGGATGAGATCTTAGCTCTACAACACTCAGGTCAGTATTATCCTTTACTGTCTGATTTAATTATTTGAAAGGGGATTTTTTTTTAAATTTGTTAGTTGCTTAGTAATTAAGGCACCAGATTGGAAATCTGATGGTCTGTTCTTGTTTAAGAATTTGTTGATAGTGGCTATTATGGTTCATGGTAGCAGTGCTCACCACACTAAAAAATTGATTTCATTATCAGTGCATCCATGAAGCCCCAGATTCTACTGGGAAGGCAAGATCTAGATAGTCCTTTACATTAACAACACTCATATGTATATTAATAACTATTGAAACTTTGGAAGTAGAAATAGTTCTGTTATTTAAGTGTAAATAGCTTTCAAGCTTGGAGTTGGGAATATGACACTTTTTCTGTTATGATGTTAGTGAAATTTAGTGTACTGTATATGATTGGAACACTATCACCACTTAGGAAAGCTGATAGCTTATCAGTGTTACGGTCAATTGAGTACTTCAGAAGTTGTCATTGTCAATTCGGTTCAAAAATAGTATCCTCAAGTGATAACGTTTTCCTTGGAAACTGATTCTGAAGAAAGAGACACATTTGATGTAATAATTTTCCAATCAGTAATAATTTTTAATGTTAGCGTATAATGCTGACATCAGAGAAGCTATCTCAAACATTGATACCTGCCATCACTATTAGAATTGGAGTAGATTATACATATAACTGTTTACCCAAATTTTTTTTTTTAATATTCAGCATTAGCAATTCATAGACTAAGAATGCATTAGACATCTGGTCATTAGTCTAAAATATTGTTAGATTGGCAGAGAGGTCAGCATAACTGACTACTATTTGTATGTACAAGTTAAATTCTTCACAGGTGCACCATGTTTAAGCTGTGTGAACTATACTCCTTGTCACAACGGGCATGGTTATGACTTGATGCCCTTTAGAAATAATCCTCACCAAGCAAAGATGTCACTTGATATGTTACAGTTGGCATGCTGGTTCTTTTGTGTAAAAGTCACTACAATGTTGGTGTTGAATTAAGTCACTAAATGACTGTGAGACGTGAGTTAAGGATGGAATAATGTAAAGAAAGAAAAGACTTAATCTGCACGAAGCTAGAATACATAGTAGATAAAAATAACAGTAATGACCTTTTGATTAGTCAAGGAACTGAGGTAATGGTGCTATCAAGTATCTCCCAAGGACAAAAAGATTTAATTGTAATAAAAAAGCAATACAAATATTTAAAAAAGGGTGAAAATTGTGCTTGTAGTGAATAGACATTAATTAAGTTTAAGTTTGAAATATCATTTGTGGTTTAAAACATTAGTTACAACTTAATTCAGGCTGCTGGAGTTAAAGCCAGGCGTCAAATTAAAATTTTGCTTTTGGAGTGGGCCATATTTTCAAACGTCTTAACCTTCAGCCATGTGTTGATGGCTACCAGACTAAAGTAAATGAACATAATTGTTAGAATGAAATGATAAAGATGTATATTCCAACAGGCTTTGAAGTTTCCTCTGGAAGCGGAAAAGGTAGTGACAATAGATATACAGTATAAACACTTAAACAAAACCCACAATTACTGTCTTTTTTCCTGTTTAGACATAGTTTTGGTTCTGAAATAGTTCATTAACAAAGAAGTAAAAAGTTCAGGACACTAGAATTATGCAGGTTAAGCAATATTTTGGGTTTAAGCGTTTTTGGCTGTAGTTAATAGATTCATGACAGAAATCATTCTAGCACCAAGATAATCTTATATTTAAATTTCTAATGTTGATGATGAACTCATGTTTCTCTTCAGTGTTTGGTTCTTTGGATATGTCAAGAGCAAACTCAATGACAACGTCAGGCCAGTGTCGCTTAGCTCCCCTCATCTTGTGCATCCTCGACTCATGTCAGCTTTACGACTACCTTGTCAAGTCACTATTCCATCTACACTCAAGTAAGTTCATTTAAAAAAAAGATTCTTTTATGAACCTTGCCAGTTTTCAAATTTTACGCAGCAGATGACATGCAGAATCCAACCATGCTTTATTTCAATTGTCCCTGCTCTTTTGTAGTAGAAATGTGTTTTTCATCTAGAGATTCCAACTATTACTCAAATTATGCATTTGCTAACTGTTTTTCCCCCAATTTACTCATGGTGTGTTATTGTTTCTTGTTTCCCCCCAAAAAGAATTACTTCAAATTTGAATTTGTTACTTTCCCCCAAAAAAATTGCTCAAAATTACTCAAAATATGAATTTTTTAGTTGTTTTTTGTTTTCAAATTACCACAATGGCCCAGATTAGGTTTTCATTCTGCATATTTTTTTTGCAAATTGTGCTGTTCATTTATAGCCATTGTGTGTACTTTAATATGCCTGACAATTAAGGTTGAAGTTACAATTTTGTGTAGATTTGTCAGACCCATAATTGAAGAGCAGATTATCATATTTTCTACATTCCCACCTTTACTAGTGAACTTTAGTTGAATGATCATTGGCTGCATTAGATTTTGTTCAAAGAGACTTGATAATATTGCATGTACCTTAGTGTTCAACCAAATATTGATTCAACCCAACAGCGTATCGCATACGTAAGTATGTTGCTTAACTTGCTAACTATATACCAGGTTCCACGGTGTATACAGATGTTGATATCTAGTGTGTAGTGCTCACAGTGTGTCATTTGGCTACTATAAGTTTTGGAAATGTGTGAAAAATATTTATATTCTTATCCTTTTTTCATGAATATAACCCTACCCTTTTCATTTGTTTTTATTTTAATATATTTTGTTTGTTTGTCTTTTGTTCAATAAACAATAAAATGTTGATACAAATAAGACATTTCAATTTGATATCAGGCTGATCAATATGTTCTTGCCCTGACTATGTAACAGAGTTCAAGACTTGTTTGATTGTTTGCTTCATTCCCTATTAATGCTATTAGCCCTAACAAGCAGGCCAAAACTCAGGTTAAAAACACATGTAATGACTCCCTGAAAGACTATAAGATTAGTTTTTCTGCTCTGGAAACAACATGTAAGGACCGCAAGACCTGGATAACACAACCTACGCTACTGCAGAAATGGAAGGATCTGATGGTAAAACGCAATCCCCAGGGAACCATTTGTCTTGTATGCCAGTACTGCCAAATAGTTTGCAAGAGCAACAGTGGTAGAATAATTAGCCATGGAAACTACTGTCCTGTCAAATGAGTCATGATGGGGTATATCTGCTGTATTTGCTTTTCTCTCTCATAGCTGATGTTGATCATCTGGCAGAAGGCTAAAGTTGTCATATATATATATATGTTGCGTTAGTGAACTGCTTTACACACTCATGTTTATTCTTCTTACATTTAACATTTTGGTGATTCCCTTGGCTTGAGGGCCGCCACTATCCATCTTAAGAAAGTACTCTTTATTTAGACTGCTTGGGTGACAGTTAGAAGGTATAACTTTTCGAAGTTTGCCTGGATGACGCTTTTGTCTGCTACCCTTCCTTTGATCTCAAACCACCAGAGAATCTTAATCATGTGCATCTTGGTCACAGGATATACGTTTTATCTTCTGTCTCAAATTGGGTTAGATGCTAGAGCCTTTTCGCATTAGCGATTAGCGTCTTAAAAATTGGAAAATTCTGTCTGCTACAATTATTGCAATTTATTAGTATTCGGGAGTATAAGACATTAGCAGTTAAAAATTATTTATATAATTGACACTTCTTTACGTATTGTAACTGCACCAAATAAACCAATCATCAATAGACCTGAGTTTGGCTTCACACATTTAGATTTGTTTACACCTTGGTTAGTTATATCATACCTTACATAACTGTTAACATTTACAATAACACTTCATTGAACACACATGTAGGATTTACATTTCTGCAGCACAAAAAGCTAGATAAAGCAAATACATATAGGCTCCTAAGAGTTGATAAAGTCAAGCATCTGTACCTAACAGCCTCTGTGGAATGATCCATTTATATAATGAAAAGAAGTTAGATCAGGATAGCAGTGTCCTCTCTGATGATCACTGTTGGGATGGATGTCGACTATTGTACAATTACATCAGAGCAATTCATCTAACTTTCTCCTCTAAGGGGTACGTGACATCCATCTGTCTCCCATGTGTCAAACTACGTTTGCTGGACTTTTTATGATGGTCAAGTGTTCAAGTGTTTGATCCTTGGCACAGCTTTCATTATGTCAGTTTTGTTATGTATCAAACATAGAGCTTGAAGAGGAGGATAGTTGTATGTTTTTCTGTTTAACGAGTTTTCAAGTGATTTTCTTTATTGAAAAGCGTTTGGATTCAGGATTCATGATTGGATTATGTACCTTTATATTCAAGCCATTTGTACACATGTGACTGTGGATTTGCAGATGGTGTGGTGTATAGAAACAAATGTTCATTTTCCCAGCTGATAATATGTTTGATTTGTCCTGATTTATAGTATATTTCTTTTGATGTCTATATTCAGGGTGACTGTAGCCATTGATCTACTGTTTTTAGATTATGGTCTTCAGCCATTGTCTGCCACAAACTAAACAAAGTGATTGTTTTCAATGCAATCTGATCAACACTTTGATCAATTTATGGTGGAAATGCATACCTTGTAGAGGAATGAGATTATGGATTAGCTTTTTGCAGCTACTGTCTAATCTTTGTCTTTCCTTATGAATTTTCAGGGAGAGTGAAGTTTGTAGTAGAATTGAAACTCAAGGTTTTTCCAGAAATTCCCAAGCCTGCTTCTGTAAGGCATTCTTCTTCATAAGAGTTTAGATTTGTTATCTGACTTTATAAGTTGAGCATCAGTTTTGATATTTCTATTATTCAAACTCATCCCACAATCACAATCATATTGTCAGTAGTGGTATATTTACAGGATAATTCCACGCACAATTATTTTGTGCAGTAGTATATTTTCTTCTTGTCTGTGTTTCTGTTTACGCAATAACTTGAGTAATTTTGTTCGGATCTCTTTCATTTTTGGAAGGATGAATAGACCAGAAATAGAATTTCTGCTATTCAAATCCAGAAATAATTGTGAAAAATTGATGGAGTTATAGACCTTATTGAGTATTTTTGCTATATGTTCTTTGTTATTTTGGCAAAAACACGCTGTGGTCACTCACATCTTCAGAGTTAAGAATCTGAATTCTTGCAAAGAGGCTCTTCTAGTGACTATCTTAAACCATCTTTCACATTTTTTTAAATAATCAATTAAAAACAGAGTTATGTCCCTTTTGAGTATTTTGCTATATGTCTTTGTTAATTTTTTGCGAACACGCTGTGATCCCATCATCAAAGATAGAAATCTGAAATTTTGCACAGAGGCTTAATTCGTGGGTGCCTAAAAGCTTGAGTCTAATGTTTTGGAAACAAAACAGTTTTGACAGAGTTATGTCCCTCTTAAGACTTTCATGTACGTTATTTAGGCAGTGGACGATTCGTTGTGAGTAAGACTCTGAAATATTGCACATCGGCTCTTCTAGGGACCTTTCTAAAAATATTTTTCTCAACTTGAAAAAATATGTTTACAGAGCTATGGGCCTTGGCTTTTTAGCTATGTTCTTTGTTACTCGTGTCTGATGTGCATGGTTGTAATAAAATGCTTTGATCTCCTTCATTTTTTAGTAAGATGGTATAGAACAAGTATAGAATTTTTGCTATTTAAATTCAGAAATAATTTAGAAAAATTGACTGATTTATGGCTCTTATTGAGTTATTTGCAAAATGTTCTTTGTTCATTTGGCGAACACACTGTGGTTACATCGTCTTGCACATAGGCTCTTCTAGTGACCTTCTAAAACCAGATTTCTTGAATTTTTTAAAAATATTTTTTTGACAGAGATATGGCCATTTTTGCAAATACGCTGTGGTCACATCGACGGTAGGTACGAATCTGAAATTCTGCACAGAGGCTTTTGTAGTGGTTCCCTTAAATCTTAAGTTTTGAATATCATTTTTGACAGAGTTAAGATGTTAAGTTTTATAATTTCTATGTATACCCTTCATGGACGCATTGTTAGAAGTAGGACCACATAAGCTTTTCTAGAGACCTTCTAAAAACCAAATTTCTCAAATTTCTTTTCTAGTGTGCTATTATGAAAATCATAAAGAATATCAGTTGCAAGTTTATTCAGGTGATATTCTTTTATTCCTCCCATTTCCCCTTTTCCAGTAGTCACAACTTCCTTTTAAGGTGCCCTTTAATTTCTGTGTCATATTTTTTGCTAAAAATGAGGTTGTTTTTACTTCTTTTCTTATCTCCAAGATTTTCAATAGATAGTTGCCTCTCGTAACTTTAAATAAGAAACTGCATAGAAGTAAAAAATTGTCCAATCGAACAACATTATATAAATAGATTAGTGGCTTAGTACCCGGTCTTGCCCAGGATGGTTACAAAAAGAGAGAAAACACAAACATGTTGACTTTTTAACGACCATGTAGACCCCTCTCTCTCTATGCTATGGGTAAATATGCCCCCACCCCGCTTTGAAAATCATAGTTTTAAAACAACCTGTATTACAATTGACTTTTTGTATCAGCTTTTGTTTAAATTGTCTATTAAGACGGAAAGAGAACTTTGTGTTCATTGAACGTGCAAATTAAGCTCTTCTGGAAGAGGGCTCATCTTTGTTCATGATTAATGGCGCATATTTTACAGAGAAAACATAGTCAAACTAAAAAGCTAATAACTTTCTTTAGAGTCAACAGAATAACACCAAAAGCTAAATTTTCAGGTTGATTGAGTCAAAACTATGGTTGTTATCCCATTGCATACACACAAATAAATACATAAACACATAGATTTTGAATCTTATTATGTAGATTATGCCTGTTGTCTCAATTTCTATGCCTACAATTGAAAGTTTATAGTTTTCTAATTAATGCACAAATTTGACCCAAAATTTAATGAAATCCTTATTTAAAGTATGATCACAGAATCTAGTCAAGACGTTTATGTTAACCAATATAATTTTTCTTGGGACATTTTTAGGTAATAAATTAATCTGAATATCACATCTTTAAAAAGTGTTTGCTAATTCCACGACCTATCTGTTGTTTATATTTCAGGTATCAGCACCATGTATCAGACCCGTCCACCCTTCCACGCAGCCCCCTCCTAGTGTGTCTAGCAGCATGTCACTCTCTGACCATCATTGATGGAGAACTCAGTGGAGATCCTCTTGATCTCATTATGTTCAACGCCATCAAATGGGTCAGTGGCTTTATGGGTGATATTTTTAGTTGCTGTGTTATTTATTTTCTTATTTCTTACTTTTTAAAATTCAAATAGTCATTGTGAAGAGAACACTTAGTTTGTCCTTCTATACAGTGATCTCGATTTGGACTATTATATGACTATGATAGTAATTTGAATGTGGTGATAGGTTACCTGATGCGAGTGTTAGTTCTCGAGTTGAAGCCCAGGATGCGTGGACTGACACAAAAAGGCACTTAACGCGCATTATTCTTAATATACCATGACAAAGAACGTTCTGCTTTAGGTTTTGCTTCATGTTATGCCTGTTGCGGTAGCAATAATTAATTTATTTGGGTTTCATTGAGTTTCAACATCCATTATGAATGTCAAGCTCAATGAGCACTTGACAAATGGAATATATCATTATATGTTATATGTCTGAATTTTTGTTTTTTAGATGACAAAAAGAAAATGTATATAAACAAAAACGGTTGAGTGCTCTGTTCTCTCAAACATAGTGTGACAAACAATTAGATGTTAAGCTTAAAAAGTGTGTTGTCATAAACTGGTAAGCACCTTATACAATAAAACCCAGTCAAATTGCCACCTCTGTGACATCATAATAGGGCTAGTCGTCAAAGAGTATTTTTTCTGTATGCTTGCAATGAACCTAAAAAATCTATGCGACCAACTTACTAAATAGAAAATAAACAAAAATGAATGTAAAAACATTCTTAACTTTTTGTTTTCCAAACAACAGTGAGTGGTTCCCTCTCAAAATATTAGATTCTTAAATCAGCTTTGATGTATGTGAATGTATATGTTATAATGGCTATGTCTACAGCACCTTGAGGAGCCTGGTACAGACACTCACAAGTATGATACTATAATGCCTACAGTCGTCAAACCATACACTAGTGACACATTCCTTGGCGAAGAGGTAGGTTGAGAGTTTTCTCATTGTTTATTTTGATGGTCTGTTTTTAATAAACTCAGCACTCTTTTATTGTTTATTTTGTGCCTAACATTTCTCTTATCACCTTAATAAGTGGGTCCTATGTGAGCCGCTCTGGAGAAGGGATCCAGATGTCACTAAACAAAGTTTGGAAATACTGTATTTAAAAAAAAGTAAGCTACCAATCAAAATTTTCATTCACGACACCTTTAAGCATTAACAATATCATATTTGAAACACTATTTGAAATGTTCTGATTAGAAAATTGAACAAAAATATTTATGAAAAGTGACAAGTGGACTTTTATCTCAGAACAGCTCAAATATGTGCTGACTTTTACTACTTCTGTACTGTATGCTTTATGTCTTTATTGCTTTAAGAAGAGCCCATAAGATACTACTTTTTATACCACATGTTTTATAGATATATACATATTAATGATCTAGATTAATTTCTGCAATTTTAAACAAATAAAATAAAGTAAGGCTTAACCTTCTACATGATAGCTGTAAATTAGACAACAAGAAAATTATCAAAATTACATTCATCCTGGTTTCATTTAAAGATAAGATTTTTCTGTTTTCAAATGTGTCATATAGTTATTTGCATAAATTGTGTTCAAGCTAAACAATGTCTACATCACTTGTCCTTTCACAATTGTGTGTGGATTCAATATTTGATGGCAAAGTTGTCAGCTTTTCTCTCAAGGTTTTCATCCCCTGGTGACTCTTTATATGAAAATAATGCAAAATTGAAAACTTTCAAAATTTTGAATCTTTTTTGTTGAATTTAAATTGCTCTATTAAATGTATACTCAAGGACAAAATAAAGTAGCCACCTTATTTATTTGAGTAAACAATGTGAGTTTCTTATGCTGTATCTTTGTTTCACATTGTATTCTTAAAAATATTTCTTAGATGATTTTCCTGAAAGTAAGTGAATATAAATTTCAAAGATAAATCTTTTTTTCTCACTTTTCTGTTTGATCAAGGTTTTCTTTTCTTCTTATGGGCCAGAATATAAACTGGGGAAAATAAGCCATGCTCACTAGTAAACTGATGAACTTTATATTAAAGAAATTTAGGAGCTTTACCCTTTTTTCATAATGGGTCAATATATATATTTGTGATGTTCAAGCAATGGTAGATTGTGTTGAGAATTGATGACCTGGGTGACGATTGCCTTCAGCTGTCTGGAAAACAATTCTCCAAACAGTTGATTAATTCACAACAACCTACCTCTTTCTGAGCATCACAAAGATAGTATTCAAGGTCCCAGTACTACTTGATTCCATCTCCATATATGGTGCGTGCAAGAGCGGGACATGCATATTCACGTGTAAGATGAAATGATATCACATATTTGCCTTGGTGGATCTTTGGATATGGAATAAAGCAGAATGGGTGTGCCATATTGCTTGCATGTTGTGGTCTATGTC
>JAUUEB010496956.1:0-10483 GCA_032362205.1 Clione limacina
AATGTCACTAGTAATTACCACAATAATGTTGTGATTTTTTTTTCTTTTCACTACTTAAATATTTTGGTATTTGAATAAAATCATTAATTTTTAGCTTTTCATAAAATTGATTTTAGCTGACCCTTGGTCAGCAAAGTTAAAACAATTTAAAACAATAAAAAATATCTTATTATCAACCTCTTTTATTTCTGATACGAAAACCATTTTTTTTAAAAAGCCGTTCGGAAGCATCCAAACAAACATGGTATGATTCAAGGGAAATGAACAAATGAACGTCAGATTTTATGTCACCATGAACTCTTTTGATGGTCGTTTTGGAACTATATCAACATGGATTTTGATGATTTTTTGTATTCCGGTAGTTATTTGCGACATTATACCTATCTAAATAATGTTTGCCATGGGGGCTCTACGGGTTCAACATCACTAAAAGATAAATTTAAAATTAGTTAAATTATCAGACATAACTTAAATCCCATACCAGTAGTAGAAAAATGACCTTATAACCATACAATTTTCGGTAAGAGATGAGAGATGTTTTGTGTCAATAACAATGTGTCGAACGACTCCATACGCTCCCCCAGTTTAGCTGGCCAGGGGGTAAGGTATCGAATGACCCTATAAAAAGCTGGTTTCAGAAGTGTCGTGATATTCTACCAATCTTACTGACCAAACCCTTTGCCAAGTTGGAAATCCATGCTTTTTAAATTTGCAAATGTGCATGATATTCTTCCTTATATTTTTTAATTGTGAATAAATGAACTCTATTTCATGTGACATACTGATTAAGGCTTAATGCACATAAAAGTCTTGATTGGGCGTGGCAGAATAACATAGTTTTATCTGCCTATGAAAAATGAAAAACCAAGAATATTTATCACATGACAAGCAGTTCATAACATCATTCAGTTGATGAAGCTCGTTGGATGACGAGCGAAATCTCCTGTTGAGCTTCAAACTCCTAGTCGAAGGTAAATGATCAAATCAGTCTAACCAAGAATACTTCTTACGAATAAAATAATTTCAAATAATTGTTCTTCAAAAATAATAGACAAACAACGCACTGGTATAACTATTTTATTTTAAACTCACTTGTTCAGTGTTTAAAAGTTTAAAATTAATGTCACGGAAAGTTTCTTATGATATTTTATATACTTACAACAGTTTGCTACAGCATGTACGTGACAAAATGTAAAATGTGCACATTCCTTGATGTTAACGATTGTAAAAGTTCATGACATTTTAATCCCAATCCTATTTGTGTCTCATTATATGAAATTATTGTCTTTTTACTTGGTAATAGCAATCTCAGCAGATTTAAATGATCTGGCTTATACACTCTAGACGATTACACGCTTCTGGATTTAAATAAGCATTTGCAAGCTTGGTTGGTTTACACGTTATCTTATAAGCTAGGTATACACAAAATGAATGATCAAAGGCAAATTATTAAAGCGTCGCAAACTTTTATGAGCAAGAGACAGTTAAAGATAAGAAAATTTTTTGACAAGACTTGTGTTCAAACAAGTAAATTATTATTATAAACACGGTTTGTGAGTTAATTACAATTTTTTTTTGCTTCATATATGACAAATTACATGCCTTAAAATTTTCTATTAAAATTGCAATAATAACAATTGTATATAGCATAAAGTATTGTCAGCGGTGCTTATAAATTCCATTTAATAAAACAGATTTGTTCAAAGAACCTTGAAAACATTTCAGCAGCATTAAAGGTAAACCTTCAATGATTTCTGTGGCATGATCAACATCAAACGTAACATATTCGTTTTAAGAGGCTTTGAAGTTATTGAACTAACGATTAAATTTAAATGAACATGAACATTTTAGTGTATCTTGTATGCCAAACATAGTTTTGTTCCATTCTAATGAAAACATCATGACATGCATCATTCAAAAAGATCTAAGATAAGGATAATATAAAACAATATTATGAAAGAAATAAGGTTTATTTCGTTTCTCTATTTGATCTAAAATATGGATCAATTGATGTCAAGAACTAAGAGAGGAGCTAAATCCCGGGATTCAAAACGAATTTGGACAATTATCAAGAAGTAAAAAAACTAGATTTTAGAGTTTCAAAGCAGATACAATTTTTTTTATTAATTCATCCTATCAACTAAAAAAATAATTAGACAATCAATTATAACATTCAGATTTATATCAATTCTAAGTGCAGAGAAGGATCATTTTGATTTTGAAAAGGTGGGTTTTTCAATGAAATACAAATCGTATAAAATGACGTATGTTAGATATATTTAAGTTTGAGTGCATTTCATGGGAAGTAAATTGCACGCGTTATTATTCAAATAAGTACACGTGCAACTTTATTCTTATTTATATGCGTTTAAGCTTTTTTTACCATCGACGCTCTTAAAATTATGATTTTGATTTGATAAACAAACTTCCAAAATTAAAATTATGAATAATGTAATACTGCTATATCTGATTGATAACTGATAACACATGTAATCACAGCTTTTGAAAGGTCGTTAAAATAAGTTATGATTCTAATTTTTATGTTGCATATTACGTAAAGTGCAAGATGGTCGAGTAGTCTAAGTGAATGATTCAAGATCTGAGGTCGTATGATAGGATATTTTCCCCTCAATATAAATTGAAAACACGTACAGTTCATAGTAGAATATGTGCGCACTCCTCTTTCAAAGTTCATGCTCAAGAGAAAGTAGAAATCTAGAAAAGGGGGTAATGTAATATTAGCTGAGAGTTTGACCAAAATGAGCACAAGTTTAAAATAAATTCAACCGGGAATAGGTCGCTAATGCATGGAAGCCTAAGCAAGGGGAGTGTGTTAAAATGAGGTGGGAGATCGACTAAATGATTTCAGGTGCGAAATACGAGAGGGGAGCGTGGTAAATGTTTCTTGAAACTTGTGTAGCTACAAGTCTATAATATAAGGACGAATGTGTTGTCAAGTAAGCTAGGAGCTTGAATTCAATGAGCAAATGTATAAAATACAGGAGGGGTGCGAGGTAAATTCCTGTGGTAACTCAGATCTTATAACCACACGTCTAAATAATTAGAAGGTTTGTGAAGAAAAGATAGTGAGGAGCTAGTCGTTTATTAGCACAAGACTAAAAACGGAAGAGGGAGCGTGGCAAAGCTAGGTGGCAACCAAACTTCAATATTAACAGTCTGAAACGCGTGATGAAGCAGCTTTTAAATGTGTAACTCACTAAATTCGTACTCAATGACTTCCAAAAGTTGTTCATACCGCGGTTTTTAGAATTCCCCTGTTGACCACCTGAATAATAGTGTACCCACCAGTGGAACGAAGTCCACTATTTGTGAAACACTTGTCTAGGCTATTGGTTCTCAACGGGGGCATATCACGTCGATAGAAACGCTTTGTATATAATGGGGTCAAAATTGTACTGTTTATTCTATACAGGAGAAGGGGGAAAATATGATATATTTTAACTACAAGGGGGGTAATTTACTAGTTAATAGAATTGGGGAACCACTTATAAAGGCCTAAATTGCTTTTTAATGTCATATTCAGTCATCATTCTTATTTTTGTGGGAACGGGAAATGAAAACGGGAATCCTGTAATAATAGACGTGTGGATAATGGGAGATGACGTTTACATAGATGATTTATATGCCTCATTGCCTTACAAACATGATCATAACAGGCAGAACGGATTCAGTGGACGTATGTAAGAGAATAGCATGTCAAACGATTCGTTACCGGCATAAAAAAGCAGAAACCCATCTAACCCTGGTGGGGTTAGGAATATGCGTGTAATATTTTTATATTTCCGCTGACTTTGATGAATACATTATCTTTTATCTTGATAAGAAACCAAGGTACTTCAATTTCATGATCTATTTGTGGCCTTGATATGTGCAAACTGTTCCCATTAAACAAGACTAAAATAGCGGCTTCACAATAACCAAAGCAATTATTGTACCATGCCCGACAAGTTAACGCAGCATTGGAAGTTAAGTCTTGTTTGCATTTATTCATTCGATTCATTCATTTTATTTATTCTGATTTTTTTTTAATTCATAGTATCAATGTCAAAGATTGACGTTGATAGGAAAAAAAGAAGGGAGGAATTATTATAAAAAGTATAGAGTGGGCCCAGAATGAAATTGCCCTTTTGGAACAGAAATGTCCTTGTCTTGTTTGTTATCTTAAGCCGAACTATTGTCAGATGTTTAAGTGTCGTGTTGTAGGACTTTAATTGACAATTCTGATTCATTTCTCAAACGTAAAACGTCAACAGTCCATTTTTTTTATATGAAAAAGCTCTCCGTTCTATCAATGAACATTTTTGTTTGGAATTGACGGACCATTTTATTGCAACAATATAATATTCTAAAAAAAACACTGAACAGGGTCGACAAGTATACTTATGCAGACACGTAAAAAGTTGTTAAGTTGTTTATTGGTAGAATCAATGCAAAATCCAACTTAAAAAGGAGCCACTTTGTTACTCGAAGAGTGAAATTTGAAGATTTATTCTTAGATAATTTCACATTCCATGTTAAATCTAAGCAGATTTGGATACAAATTGTGCAGTTTTAAAAGATATATTTTAATAATAACAAAAACCTTTTTTTATTAACATGTACTTATTGAAAAAAATATTGGTACCTGTTAAAGACTGAACGCATGAAAAAGTCCCGTCAGTGCCAAGAAGTTTAGGAAAAAGGTGCAAAAAAACTTGGCTCATTTGTGCTCGAACAGCTCTAGTAGTAAATGCGGACTGCCGTATTCCTCAAAACATTAAATAGATTTTTTTTAGTCCAAGCTGACTCACAATTTGACCATTTTGTTAAATTGACTAAAACTTGACTCACCTTATTATAAACTAATCCAAGCGGCAGTATAATCAACACACGTGACAGCCACAAGAATATAAAAAGAAGAGCTATCTATCCTGTTATGAACAGTTATATTTTTCAATATGCAGAATTAGATAACCCGTTAGTAAAACCACTTTATTTAACGATAATGAAAAAGTATCATCAATTATGCCATTATGCCATTATGCCATTATACCGTGTCTTGCATCTTCCATGCGATAAGCCATATATTTGGCGTGACAATGCGGATGATTTAACAGACGTTGGCAGTGACATCAAGAGACACAAGATTACTGTGTCGTTTGCCCGCTAAAAGCGACCACCGCTGTCACGCTCCCTTGTCGTTTAAAACAAGGTTTACTATTCGGAACGTCTCGCTTCGTTACCTTCTTTATAATATATTATTAATACTTTATATCTATACTTCTTTACCTTATTTTTCGTGATCCTCCTTGTCATGTCATGCATAGTATAATCCTTTGCAATTCCTTGTTTCTAATTAACTTTATTTCCCCATTTTCATACTTTATTTAACAAATTATTAAGGACATGAAAATGGTCGTTTCCCTAGATTTGAATTCAAAGTATTGACTACTGACTCAGGAAATAGTTTTCCATCACCAGTACATTAATGACGAACCATACGCAATTACAATTACAGTCACCGGACAGAATGCCCGGTAAAGTTGGATGCTTAAGAACATTATGTACATAAGGATAATCTTCAATTAATAAAATAATTAACTGTATGGATTTCACGATCTAGCTGCAGCAAGTGAGGACCTTCTATTGTTTAATTATTAATCATCTTAAAATTTGATGTGTTTCAAACATAGTAAAGCTTATAAATTTGAAATTGTTTCAAGTTTTGATTTGTTGTCAATGACGGCAAATGAGGTATATTTATGTTCATAGGATCCACATTTTTATATGAGCTACCACCTTAAAACTTCACACGTATTTGATAAAAGTACCGAAAAGATGTTAACATCATATAATAATGTTAGAAAATTTCAAAGAGCTTTTAGGGTAAAAATCGCAGCGAGCCAACCGTATAATTTGATAACAAGCACGAAGGGGTCAATTTTGGCTTTTAAAACAGTCACGTGAAATGTGTTATGTAAGCAAAAAAATAGATGTCCAATGATCATACGTGACCTACTTGTAACATCTTGGATATGTTAGTGGTTTTACAAATTATAATTTATTTGACGATTTGATATACAAAACACTCAATGGAAGCAACGATCTCGATACATAGTTCATATAACTTCTATTCGGGTAGACATAGTCTCAATAATTTGTTTGTCTTAGTTCAATTTCAATTTAATTTATCAATAGCTCTGGCACATAAATACAATAGAGAAAAAGATCGAGAGCAGAACACTTACAAATATAAAAGTATTAATAGTATATTACAAAAACAAAATAATTTTCATAAATTACAATGAGTAATGCGATAAGCAAACCCTTAGAATCCTGTGTTATGTGATGGTCCAACGAAATATTTGCATGAGAATTATGAAATGCCAATGGTGGCTCATCAATACTTATCGAACATGTTTGAAATTGTTACAGACACAAATGTGATGAGATTTATTGAATACAACTTACAAACGTTATACAAAGTATTTTATTGTAATAAGTAGCTGTTTGGAGCGTATTACAACAAACATCGTTAGTGTATTGACGTGGTAAGCATTTGTGAATGACATTGTAGTATGTGCATGAAAGGGTAACGTGCATAATCACATATAACAAGATATATATATATATATATATATGAATAAATAAATATAATAGAAATATTTCACTGACCTTCCCTAGATTGCAATTTCATGTTTTCCAATCGTCAGTAGGGAAAGTGCCAATCCTCCCGTCTCTTCCGCTTTTATACCACGCTTCCGTCCAGTGACGTCATTCATTCACTTGTTAAAAGGCAGGGGGAGATGTACACATGTACCCCCTCCTACCGGGTTGATTCTTGACTATGTTTGAAGGGCCCCCAGAGTGAACTCATCTCACAGCATCAGTCATATATCAGGCGACAATTGACACCCCTAGCGGTCCGAAAAAGTACATCGGGAGCACCGAAAAAGAATTCAAATCACGCTATACAGGCCATAGACAAAGTTTTAGATCTGAGGCAAAGAAAGATGCCACTGCTCTATCCCAGTGTATTTGGGAAGAAAACCTACAGCCCGAACCTGATGTAAAATGGGAGATTTTAAAACGTGCAAGTCCATACACGCAGGGCTCCAAAATGTGTGGCATTTGCATCAGTGAGAAAGTTGCCATTATGAGTGTCTTTGGAAAATCAGAATTCCTAAACAAAAGGAATGAAATTTGTCGCCTGTGACCCCATCGAGATAAGTTCACTCTGGGGGCCCTTAAAACATAAACAAGAATCAACCCGGTAGGAGGGGGTACATGTGTATCTCTCCTCCTGCCTTTTAACAAGTGTATGAATGACGTCAGACGGAAGCAGCGTGGTATAAAAGCGGAAGAGACGAGAGTACTGGCACTTTCCCTCCTGACGATTGGAAAACATGAAATTGCAATCTAGGGAAGGTCAGTGAAATATTTCTATTATATTCATATATATATATATAAAAAAAGAAATTAAGTTGTTTTTATATAAATCAGTTACATATCAAAACGAAATACAATACCGTTTGATCACATACCAAGTTTGTTAAATTGTATTGATAATTGGTCAAAATGTCAAAAGTAGAAATCTACCTCTTTATTTTGGAACGGATTGTACTATAGAAGGCAAATATAAATGCAACATGGAGCAAACGATGTGAGGAATGAAGGTTAAAAAAATCCAACTTATTCATTGTGATGACAGTCATATATTAATAATCAAGTAGTCTTATTTTCTCATTCAAAAAACAATTTTGATTTTGCGTAGCCAGGATTTTGAAATCGGGCGGTATAAATGTGGTTTGTGTCAATTTGAAAATGAGCAAAAAATCTAATTATACTTAGTTGAGAAAAAAGTCTTACTTTTCATAGTATAGCAGCAGTGCGTTCCCATGGCGCTGGTAAAAGGGGAGGGAAAGTTCGCCGTCGGATCCTGGTGAAAGTGACAAGTGATGGAAGATTCTGCTCATGTCCAACCCCGGATTTTGTGCCGTCCCCATTTCCCGGTGTTACGACATCTCGGCAGATCTTCCCCCCGCAAAGTTACCCCCTTCCCTCCCGCCAGCCACTTACCTTTCTTCATGACACGACATGCTTGCATCGACATCCCGCTTCCCGACAAAGGGAGTTGCCATTCTCAGCTCTGGTTTGCCAAACGTACGTCACACGACCCGTATCTCTTAGGCCAACCTCCGATACCTAGACACGTTATGGCCAAAATCCCGGGTATGCAGACGATATGTGGTGCCATCTCAAGAAGCAACTCCTCATGCCGAGACGCTGGTTTGGACCTTGCGCGGGTAGCCCTGTTCGCGCTTACTGCAAGCTTCCTATAAGTAAAGTCTTGGATGCGCCCGCTGTGCTTGACAGATGCTTGTTCCACGTCTGCGCCCGCCCGCCAACCGTTACGTTACCGTTCCCAGTTCCTTGAACGCCAATCCGCCTCACGTCTAGATCGCAATGGGGAGTATAACAGAAATCGATCAAAAAGACGGGGCCGACCGCTTTTCCGACGACAATATCGCGCCCGTCACGGGTGGAGCGAGTCCTGGACAATCAAATGGCAAGCTTGTGGCTCCGCCGCTCGTTGCGGCCATGACTGCCGAGCGACGGGCTGAGGCCGAAGCCAAGATGCGGCGAAAAATCGATATCCGACTACTTCCAATGGTCATTCTGATGTACATAATGAATTGTGAGTTTTTCTTTTTTTTTTCAATTTTTTCAATTTTTCAAAGTCTGTACGACAACATCACTGACGTTGCTACTCAAACACTAGATCTGGATCGAAATAATATTGCAGCCGTTCGATTGGCAGGACTCCAAGATGAGTTGAACTTGAGCAGTGTGCAATATCAGGTCAGTCCTGACTTCACACATCAGAAATGCGCCTAGTACAAGACCCATTGTATTGACCAATCCGCAGACTACAGTCTCTATTCTCTTTGTTGGATACATTCTCATGCAGATTCCGAGCAATCTGTTCCTGAACAAGACCGGAAAGCCCGCGATTTACCTACCTGTCTGCATGATTGTCTGGGGCATCATTTCCGGAGCCACCGGTGCGGTTCAAAATTTTGGGGGGCTAGTTGCCTGCCGGTTCTTCTTGGGTTTCGTCGAGGCTGCTTACTTCCCGGGCTGTCTGTTCTATCTGTCGACCTGGTACACACGCAAAGAGCTTGGGCTTCGAACGGCGGTGCTCTACAGCGGTTCCTTGATCTCAGGAGCCTTTGGAGGCTTGATCACCGCCGGGATAACCAGCAATATGGATTATACGTCTGGACTACGGGCCTGGCGTTGGGTTTTCATCCTTGAGGGGATAATAACCGTGGTCATCGCATGCGTGGCGTTCTTTATACTGCCAAACTTCCCTCGCACGACGTCTTGGCTCACAGAGGAGGAGAGACAACTTGCCGTCTACAGGCTAGAGGAGGACATTGGCGAGGACGACTGGACTTCCACAGAGTCGCAGAGCTTCTTTGGTGGCCTCAAGCTGGCTCTATTGGATATCAAGACTTGGATTCTGATGATCCTAAGGGTACACAGACACCTAATCATGGCTTAGCCAAAACAATAACTTGGGCAAACTAACCGCAAAAAAACCAATGGGCTCAGAATAGATCGAGACTGGTCGCAAATTAAAGGTGTTGCTGAGACGATTACAAATATGTATTTTTTCTACGGTATGACCATTGGTTCTCTAGTGATGAGGTCCAGTATGATCATTACGTCATAAGGGAAGGGCACATTTTTTCCACTGATAAGGTCAAAAATAAAGATTGCCGTATCTTAATGTTCAGCACCAATAAATAAGTTGAAATAACACGTCTAAATCCAATGAAAATATATTAACTTTGGGTCAGTTTTTCGTGAAAAAAGGGCGTTTTAGTCAGGAGCTCAGCATATATAGTAATCTATTAGAATAAATAAAAGTCTTTCCAATGTGTCTGGCAAGTTCCGTGCTGTTTTAAGCAACATTGAATTAAACATTTTTTTAGTTTCCTAAGAGTATTTTCGAAACATATGTAGGAGTCTCCAAAATTAATAATCGTAAATTGACCCGTACAGGGTTCATTAAAGTGAGTTTATAAGATAAAATAGCTGCCTTTTATGAAGAAACACTCATTTGCATAATTCCAATACAAATCAATTAATGATGAAATGTTTTGCGAATCATGTTTTTTGGTTCATAATAGTGTTTTCTGCCAATACATTGCAGTCACAAACATTTTGTATTGTAAATTGACTCGTACTAGGGGGTTGACCAGCGGTTCATTATTAAGAACTAGCAACTTCGTCACGTCGGCGTTACCCGACTTTCTCTAAAAAATTAGGTTAATAGAGGACGAAGAAGAAGAGATTATTCATTCCCCACAGAGGTTCCAATGCATAAGTGTTGTAATCATGACCAACATGCAAAACTCAGGCGCTTCGCGCAACAGTTCGAATGAGTAAATGAAGAAGAAAGTGTACAAATGGC
>JAUUEB010496967.1:0-10482 GCA_032362205.1 Clione limacina
GTTATGAACGATACCTCATTGGTGGATAAATTTGGATTAAAGTTGGTTCAAAATCTTGAAAAAACATGGCATGCTTTGAAAGACATTCCACTAGATATTGATTTAAAATCGTATGATATTGTATCCTGAAGAATCAAGTTAATATATAATGAGTAAAGAATGTCGACGTTCAACATTATAATTATCAGACGATCATGTCTTTTCCTATATAGTCATTAGCGCGGCTTAAATATGCTTATCATAACTTGTATTTAGTCTGTTCACAGATCAATTGACTTGATTGAAGGCTAATTAGAAACACGATTTCCCCCTTGAAATGAAAGCACCGATATGTCTTCATTTCAGAGGAGTTCTTCACTCGATTGTCCTAAGTTCTAACTATAAGTACAGTAAAACCAAGAAGTTGTTAGGACACACACGTTATTATGCAAAGTATTGTCATTGAACAATAGATATTATGTGTATTACATGAAATGGACAAACTTCGCACTTGTGCAAACGGTAGTTTTTTTCGTTATTCTATATGGCAAACCAAGAAGGCACATTTTGTGTTTCAAATAAAACAACAAATAACATGTTATTCATGTCATTGATGATTTATAGGTGCCGCAAACTTATTTCTAAGGTCAAATTTAGATTTCAATGTTATTTGATAGTCAGGGTTAAAATGAGAACTTCACTTGATGTCGCATGCCTGCTTTTATTATAAAAAAAATCCTGCTAATCACGAAAAAGTATGGTGTACTTTTCGAGGTCTAAGTTTATGTTATTGTTGCCATTTCAGTAGTATGTCCTTTGTAAGTTTTGAGGGAAGAATTAAAGCAAACGTTTTTTCTGCTTCTTGGTAACTAAAATTTCAAATGGTGCTTTTGTAAGATATTGTTAATGAAATGCAATATTTACATTAAATTTACTTAATGCTTGTCAAATAGTTATGTAATGCATTTAAACGCGTTTCAAGATAAGAGAACTGCAAATATGTATGTTGTTAAGAAAGGGTGTCTATGAATTTGGAAATGAATGCGATATATTTCACAATAAATGTGTCTGGTATATTCTATGCCAAATATGTTGCACTTATTCGGTTGGGATACGGTGGATAAATTGCAGCCTACCTATTGCCGATTACGCTCTTTATCTACTATGTACATAAAACACTTTTCACACTAGATAAAAAGTAAGGCAGAAACTCAAGTGTTGACAATTGAAAATGGCTGCTATATGCCACATTTTAATAGCAAAATTAGACATAAGATTGTGCAATGTGGCATACAACGCCGATACAATAAATATCATAATATGACATGAGATAAATGGATATTGAATAGGATGAATATGGCGCTGACCTAAATAAATGACTACGCCAAAACAAAATGATTTTTACTAAGATATAGGATAATGAATAAAGAATGAGATGAATAAGGCGCTAAACTACGTAAAACATATTTGAAAAGGTTTATGATGAAGAATGAGGCTTTCAGTTAGTATTTTTTTTAAAGAATAGAGCTATTCATGGTTTCCTTAAACGGGGACAAATTAAATGGCAGAAAGACTTTAAGGAGGAGAAAGGGGAGGTGGAGGGCAAAT
Organism: Clione limacina; assembly: GCA_032362205.1. Lineage (NCBI taxonomy): Eukaryota > Metazoa > Mollusca > Gastropoda > Pteropoda > Clionidae > Clione > Clione limacina. The sequence goes on from JAUUEB010496967.1 coordinate 1,588, forward strand.
GTAAATTCTGTGAGAAACAACAAATTCAATGTGAATGTTGTGAAAACTTAGCTTAGGCGGATGCGATATGTAACTCTCTAAACAAGAGGATAAAATTATGTTTGGAATATCGAAAGTAACCAGATCGTGGAGTTAAGAATAGCGGGATGACTAAAGGTCACTTTGATCCAGCGAGAAAAGTGCTATTTATTAGTCTATCTGCTTCTTAGCTCTCGTAAATTTTTAAATCAATGCGTGCAACTTGCATAGAATTAAGAATTATAGCAAGCATAATTTCTATCAGATTATGGTCATATGTTTCATGCGTATTGTCATTGTCCCAATTGCTACCATCAGAAAGTTAATTAATCTTATCTTTGTCAGATAGGCAAAGAAATTCACAACGTCACATGTTAAAATTGATGCTCTTTCGAATAGAAATGATCTCAGATGAACTGAGGGACATTTTCAAGGTCATGTACTTACATTTCAAGGTCAAATTAATTCTAAAACTAATTTTCCAATTTAAATTAAATCAGTAAGAATATGAAGTTTAAAGTTTAATTGTCCCTTTTTTAATATTAAATATGATTCGTTTTTTTTAATTTGAGCTTTTAAGTGGAGAAATTCAACCGCCGTTATGATTGCCATTTTTTTTATCAATTTGCCAACAAACTACTAAATTATGATCATACTGTAGACGCTTGAAACAATACATACAATTTTCCAACAATGCCTTTCGTTTGTTATAAAAAATGTTGGCTGAACGGTATGGCATTTTTCCTCAACTGACGGGGCCATTAAATAGCTTATATAATCTATTCGATGTTATTAATAGGTTGTCTTAAGAAACAACTAGATGTCCGAAAAGTTAAGAAACCCTATATACTGCTTAAAAAATGAGGGGGAGGGGTGTACACACCAACTAGTTTTCAATAGAAAGGTTGGTGTTAATAGAAGATGTCTGTATGCAAATCAGCTACAATGATACCCTTTAGCAGCTTTAACAGTTATTTGCGGAGATACACAGAGCTGTATAAACGAGTTATATCTTCGCGTGTTCGGACCAACATTAATTTTAAAGGATGAAATACTAAAGTATAAATCAACTTCAAGATTTTATCCTCAACTGATGGGTAAAATTTAATGGAAGGGGGGGGGGGTCTAATTTGCTTGGGGGTGGTCCTTCAAAAAATACACGGGGGCGTCTATTAAGGGTTTTAGAGTATGTGCTTGTATGTGTTTTAACTGTCAGATCTTGTTATTGAATGTTTTGCTTGCAACAGTAAAGTCCTATGCATTTATCACATTTGTTCTCTGCTCTACTTGTTGAATTTAGATTTAGTCGATGTTGAAGTAGTACTTAATAAATATACACAGAAACAGTACAACAGTGTTATTTATTTACAATGTTTTTGAGTCATTTATTGTTATAGTCGAAAACAGGAGTCTTTAGAATCACCAAGGACAAATCAATTTATTGTTGATGAATAATTTGAGCCATTGGTTGTTTAAAACATATTCAAGCAATTTGTCGCTTAAAACGTATTTGAACAATTTTTGGTTAAACAAATATTTCAGCCATTTGTTGTTTACAAAGTGTTTGAGCAATTTGCAAAAAACAATTGCAGTTTTTTGAAACTGTGGGGTATGTTAAAATCAGATTCAAGTGAACAGCCGCCCAAAAGGTGCAAATGGGTATAAGATTGAAGAAAATAACAAAACTTCGAAAGTTCCACAACTGGGTTCCTTGGTTTAAGTGTCTTTTATATAGCGTAAAACTAATAGATCGTGGACAATTTAAAAAAAACTTCATTGTGCAAAAAATGTTATGTGACGCCAAATAATTTTCAGCGGTCCATTTTCATATAAAAAAACATTTACAAAACTCTGCTAAAGAAGCTTTCTATCTTTGGGGAATTGTTGTTGATTTTTGTTGATTTCTTTCCTCCTCCGTAAATCAATAAATTACGGAAGAACATTTCCTACTTTTAATCCAACATAAATGTTAATATAGTTTTGTGAACAATCATTTTTATCTTTCGTGGGGTCGCTGTACCCGATTCCGATGTCAATGCTCATTAAATGCAAACTTGAAGTTAGTATTGAACTTTCCGTTTTTTGAAACGTTTTTAAAATACAGAAGTCACTTAAAAAGGACCTGGTTTGATTGCTTTCGGGGTTTTAAACATTATAATTTTTTTAATGTCCTATATCCAATGGGAACTATTAAGGGCGTATTCTCTTTGATACTTAGCATTTTACGAAACAAAATAGTTGATATTTTAACTGTCCTGAAAACTTGCATGCACCTCATGATCCAAAATAACAAGAAGTGTCGAAATGACATAGGGGCAAAGGGGCCAGGGAGCATGTCTCAAAAGGTAACCATATTCTTTGTATTAGAAATCTCTTTACGACGACTTTATTGCAGTTAAGAAATTAAAAGGAAACAATAAACAAGCAAAATTGAATACTTATGATGCAGGAAGATTAAATGATGTGCATTAGGGCGGTTTAATATAATTTATATTATTCAAATAGAAAACAAATATACCTTTCCAATGATATATGACACTTGGTAGTTGAGTGTTTAAAAAACCGAGTTTTAGACCAATAACAAACACACAAAAATACGTGTTTTGGTCAAATTATAATCAACAATCCAGTACAGTAACGATTTTTACATCTGTTGCGCTTGGTTACGCAAGTAAGGAGATGGACCATGAAACTGGCAACACCTCGACGGTAGACCGTTGCATTGTTATGTAATGCCTCCACTGACTAAATGATCCTAAACGATAAAAGCCGTACCTGAGGCTTCATAGGCAAAAGAAGTTTGTGGTCTTAAAACTAGTAGTACTCATGTGAATTTCTCACCAATATTCAAGTATATAAAGAGGCCAATTTATAAAACAAATTGGTCGTATCACATTAGGCGAAAATGTTATTAATGTTTTGACACCATTTTGAGTGAACTAGCCTTAAAGTCAGGGGGTCAGGGGCATTTCAAATACGGCGGAACAGATTTTTAACGCGTTCAAGAAATGTCGAAAATGGCAAAAAAATATAATTTAAAAATACAATTTCCTTAAATTACGACCATGTCCTGATATAACAACCCTTAGACATGTTGTATTCGCTGGACTAAATTAGTGGTCAATTAGTGTATCCAAGGGCATAGAAACCCCTCATTATGAACTTAATAGCATATTTTTAGATCGTGCATTCAAATAACCTGTAATTATAAAGATTTTTTTATCACTTTCGGTTCTCGAGATATGGCCTAAGAAAAACCGTGCATAAGCTCGAAAATATTGTTGTTGAAATTGGTAGATTGAATTGGCTTTGTAAAAATGTATTAATTTACTAATTAGATCATACATTACAGTTCTTTATTATGAACATATTATATTATTTTATAGTCTTTTTGCCACGCAATGCGTCTGCCTCGTCAGCCAACTGATCAGACGATGTCTCATTGGTACATGGTAAAAAGTTGCGGGCGTTTGTCACAGAAGGGGAAGTAACCGATAATAAATCTGTTACTGTAAATGTCTTTTTTCGCGAGGTTCAATTTTTCAAGAATTATAATTTTAGAAATTTCGCAGGTTCAAATATCTCGAGTCAATCCCTGATTTTGTGCTATTGAGAAAGAAAGTTGAAAAAGAAGAAAAAAACGCAATAAAACTCTAGTGAAATAACAACAAAGATAACAGCGGAAGACACAAAAACAACCAACGGCGCGAAGTAATTTAAAAAAAACAATTAACAATTGCAGGTAATACAAAAACAAGGATAACTTAACCATCATCGTTAAGTTCCCGTAATATTCCCTCTTACCAAATTAAGCATCAAGATTTCGCGTTTTTCGCGAGGGCCTGAATTTCACAAGTGACCGAATTTCACAAGTAACCGATAATTCGCGAAAAAAATATAGCTTTTGAATATGTTTAGATATGATGATGAAATTGCAGGAAGACGGAGAACGTGCAGGTAGAAGAGGTACGTGCCCCCTTACGGTGGATTGAGGGAGCCAGGTGACCTCAGCTACTACTTGATGGAGCGTAGTGACACGAAATTCTGTTATTTTTATTTGTGAATGACGGATAGAGAAAAATAATCAGTATAGCATTCTATATGATTTTTATGCTTCAAACATTTGTTGTGAATGCCAAGTAAGCATATTTTGAAAATGTCCTAATTTGTTACCAAGTATTAAATATGGTGAACAATATTGCATTCCGCTTCCAATAATACATTTCCTGAAATTATGAAGAGGTTTAAAAAATCAAAATCGTCAAGACGATTTGTTGTCTAGATACTTACAATTTCTATGTACATAAAATATTTACAAAATGAGAACTATGCTTAGTCAATTCAGTAAATTAGAATAACGATTTAATTATAATGAACAGTAAAATCCCGCTACAGTGACACTCACTACAGTGCTAATTTCACCACAACGCTAGTTTTTCAAAAGCACCGATTTTTTTCCTTCTTTGTCCTTGTAAGACAAACTTCGCTTCACTGATAATTTAAAATGCTAATTGACTACAGTGTCACATTTTCTCAGCACCAAATTGTTTTTTACTTTTTATTCAACCCAGCTATAGTGCTATTTTTAAAGAGTAAAACCCCCATAAAACTTCATATTGACCATCGTCCTATAAAAATCCTAAAAGGTTGGAAATAGTGTTATTATGTTAACTATGACCTTAATGAAAAGCTCCTCTGTCCTGATAGAAATGATAACCACTTGAATGACACTTTAAAAATAATTTTAATACTAGTTTTTCTCTTCATAAATGCACTAGAAAATGAACACATCGCTACAGTGCTAAATTGACTACAGTGCCAATTTTCAATAAACACCAAAATCGGCACTGTAGCGGGGTTTGACTGTAATCTACAAATTTAAAGAAGAAAAGTTCTTGTTTTCGTCCCATTGAGTATCTCTGGTAAGTGCTAGTGAAAACAATACAAACACACACAATGATATGTTAGCATGTGTTACACCCAAAATATACGCTACTGTCTTTAAGCTTAGAGTGAGTGTTATAGCAATAATGTTTATCAACATGTTTGGATGAACATGTAACGTGATGACGTGATCTTTTTCCTCTTCCTCTTTCTCGTCTACAACGTCTACACACAAGTCAAAGTTGGTATAATAACTCTGGAATGTAAATGCCACATATATCACCCACTGAATGTCATGACCAAGGATAAGAGTTATAGACACGATAGAAATCACTGGAAATATCCAAAGTAAAAAGTCATATACACTGTTTAGGTTTCTACTATTACGATTCAGCCAAAATCCCGCAGCTGAAGACAAACCAGCACACACCAGTCCAGACACAACTTCCGATGCATCAACGTCATCTTTGGTACAGGAAAATGGGCATAGAATTATTGGATTGAGTAACGAACCTAGTGTGAGGCCAGAACCTTGGAGGAGTCCCAATCCTATCAAAAACCTCAACAAGTTGCTTTTCTCAATTATCTCCTGACATTTAACGAAACTTGTCTGGCGAATCTGAAGGTTATCGTTCTCTATACGAACCGTGCGGACAGATACAAAGAACAGTAGAAAAATAACCGTCGTGGCCATTGCATTGACAAATAAAAATATGTTGAATTTGTTTTGTAAATCGTTCCTGTCACCAGTATCGTGTAGGATAATAAGTGAAGGCAGAACATAACCAAGACTAAAACCTACAAGATTTGCAGCTGCAAAAATTACTCTAAATGTCGATTTATGGTTTGGAGAAAACCACATACTAATGTTCTCCGCTGTGCCATGAAGAAGAAAAACACTAGAAGCAGCACACAATGCCTGTCCTAACATGAGAATGGAGAAACTGTTAAAGGCAACACTTGCATATTTAATCCCCGCTCCTGAGGCGTTAAGGAAGGCCCCAAATATACAATATGTCCTGGGACCAACCTTCTGTAAGAAAAACACAGCAGGCAAACTAAAGATAATGTAAGCAACAAAGTACACTATGCACAACGAGTCAATTGCGATGTTGTGAACATACGATTGAGGTTTTGAATTTCCAAAGTAGATATTTGAAATTATGTCTCCAATTACATTGAGGTGAATCCATTGAAATACGTTGCTGCACGAGCACAAACATAAGAAACTCAGTGTGATCCAATTCCTGTATCCAATCTTGAAGTTGGTATCCTTTTGTTTCACGAGCTTCACATTTTGTTCATCATTTAATCTAAATGACCCACTTTCTATCTTGAACGGTGCCATTTTAATCATTACAACTTTATAACTGTTTAAGATCAATGTTTGTTTGATTTATCAAGAATATCGTCCATGTGTCTCCTTAAACATCGATGACCATTGTCAAAGCATTGTCAGACAAGCAGCTGTGCGATCAGTCGCTGAAAGTAGGGAGAGTAAATGCTGCGGCTTTTATGGTCTGTGCTTATAGTGCTCAGTGGTGCGTCGCTTTTAAACAAACATATTATTGTTCTCAATGATGCGTTGCTTTTAACAATGAGACTGGCTCTAAGTGCAAAATGCCTTTGACCTCTGACATTGTAGTTTCTGGTGAAAACCAGTTAATGCAACAAATCAGTCCGCATGCAGCAGAACATTTAATATATTAGAGAATGACAACGAAAATATGTAACGCTCTGGCATGTTTTCAATCTATAGAACAAATGATACAGAATAAAAGGAAAGGAACGCTATCAAGTAACAGTTAGTTGCCAGGTTTTTGTAGTGATCAAACTTTAACTAGATAAAAGAAATGGGCTAAATTAACTGGTTTAGTTAGAGTGTATAATACCTAACAAGCAGATGTGTGACCAGTCACTGAACGATCGGACAGTAAATGATTCGGCTTTTATTGTTCGTGCTGAATGAATGGTGCGAGTAACAACAAACGGTATACAGTGATAATGGAATTGTATTATTACTTTAAAAGCAGTATTATGTGAAGAGTATAGTTTCATGAAATGCGAGCTGTTGGCAAAGAACGAACTGAAGTCTGTCATAAATATGACCTTTTCTTGATAGATGCTATGTGCTCTATCGCGGTATTTGCTCCGGAAACATTTAATCATTATATTCTGAGACTGAAGACCAACCTTTTTTTGACAGATGCTAATAGTAATTGTTAGTTTTCTGACACCTCGGTCTGTTTAAGCGAATTGATTGATGCATAATTTTTTCGTGTTGCTCTTTTTCAGAGCATAATATTTTTCTAAATAAGCAGGTCATTGTGTTAGATCTTAGATTTATCTTTAAAGTAAAGCCTCTAACATCATTTGACTCACTGTCTCTTTTTACAGAATTTCTGTTACACTGTAGCTCAATAATATGTGTAATGATAATATACACGTATCAAATCCTCATACAAGTGTCCAATATTAATATTTAAGAATTATGGTAAACGAGCATTTGATTATGCGGCTGCTGTCGTATGGAATGGCCTTCCATAATCTTTGAAATTAGCTAACACTCTCTTGATCTTCAAGAAACAGCTTAAGATGCCTATTTCTAATGGGGAAACTATAGTTTATCCTTTTCCACGCTAGTCAGTGATTGTTGGATGTACATATTGTGTATTAATAATACCTATTTGTATATGTATAAATTAGCGTAAGCAATTTCAAGATGTATAATTTAATAAATGATAGTTTTACTGTATAATTTGTTTATTTTTATTCTCTGATTATGTATTATAATGTTCTTTTTAACTTATAGATATAATGTTAGCTATGAATGTTAGGTGTGAGACTGTTTTTATCTTCCTGTAACACGCTTTGAGCTTGGCCCCGCTGAAGGAAAGCGCGATATAAATGAAATTATTAATTAATTAATATTATTATTAATTAATGATTTTTATTAAAGATAAAAATTCAGAAGTTTGCACGTATTCAAGTGCTACTGCAGATTGTAAAAAAATTAATTATGTATTATGTAACCGTGATCTATTTTATACGACAATAAACTCCCTTTATTAAAGGTCTATTTTGTAGTTCTCTGTATAATTAAATGTATACAATCAAGCAACTATAACCTCATAACCAGAGCTGAGGAAACAACCCGCCTTTCCGCCAAATGCGGGTAAAATTCGACTCTGGCGGGTAAAATCCAAAAATCCGTCCACCAAATTGGCGGGTGGACTTTTTGTGGTCACCGGGTACCAAAATTGCTTTTAAATGCGCAATTTTGCTTCCATATCTCAATATTTTCCGCCTCGCTACGCTCGGCTTGTTAAATAATCCTCTCATTAAAATTTCCTTGCCACACCTCTGATGAAAGAATAAAATTTCCAAAGAATGTGTGTAACCACTGCACGAGTCAATCATGCGGATGTCCATCACCCCCTCACCTCCACCGAGTATCAAAATTGCTTTAAAATGCACCATTTAGCTTCCATTTTTCAAAACCTGTCGCCTCGCTACGTTCGACTTATTACATAATTCCCCCCAGCCAAAAATCCCTTGCTACACCCCTAATGAACGGATCAAATTGCCAAATAAAGTGACCACTGTACGAGTCAATTTACTCTCATATACTTTGGGAATAAAATCATGCGGATGTCCACACTAGTCTGCCCCTCCAAAAAAACACTTTATCCCCCAAAAAATGATTTGCTGGGTACGGGCCTGAGAGATGGATGAAAAGAAGAAAAAGGTGTGGACACGATAAGTAGATTATTAGATATATACTAGTTTGCAACATTATTAATATGATAAATTTGTTTTGTATTTTCTTGTTGATAGTTTTTTATATATATATTTTATTTCATTTAACTAATTTATAGTAGTTTAACGCACAACGTTACCTTAGTCGTCCTTTATTATTCATTAAGATTTTGTTGGCTGGTAAATTTATTTTTTGGCTGGTAAATTTCAGAAACTGTCTGCCAGATTGGCTGG
>JAUUEB010496978.1:0-10482 GCA_032362205.1 Clione limacina
TGTTTATCCTTTTCTAAAAGAAATTCATTGGTTACCAGTCAGAACCAGAATTAAATATAAACTTGCAACTATTTGCTTTAGGGCTCTAAATGGATCTGGCCCATCTTACCTAAACAAAATAATTGTTCCATATGAACCTAGTAGGTCACTCAGGTCAAGTAACACCAATAAACTGATAATCCCTAGAATGAGTTTAAAAACATACGGTGAACGTGCGTATGCTTTCACAGGCCCTTCCATTTGGAACAGTTTACCTCAAGATTTGAGAGTCAGCACAGATATAGTTAGTTTTAAGAAGAGTCTAAAAACACACCTTTTTATGGCATACTTCTAAATTGCATACTTATGTACATGTTTCCTTATTCTAATTGATATTTGTGTTCTGAGGCGAACCCCTGGATGGGGGGTTCTGGCATGGGGGGGTCCACAATGAGTTTTTAATCACCGCTTTTAAGTACTTCTTTGCTATGGCGAACCCATGTGACTCCATCACGGGGCCCGCTTCAGGCATCATCAAAAGTTTGGTAAACTGTGCAGTTAGTATTGTACAGTTAAATTACTTGTTTTATAAATATGTATTAAAGCTTCATGTTTGTTAATACTATAACCTACTGTTTAATGTTTACCTATATGTAAAGAGTTTTTAAGCCAAAATGTAACATTTTAGTTATTTAAGGCAAGCTTGTACACGTTATTTGCTGTTTTGTAATGAAGATTGTGCGTGCTCTTGTTTATATCAATTGTAAAGCGCCTAGAGACTTTATTAAGGATAGGCGCTATATAAATGCTCTATTATTATTGTTATTATTATTGATGGGTACCATCTTCAATACAATTCATTGGCCTCTGTATGAAGGCTAGATGTTATCATTTTTTACCCCGTGATGTAATATTTTATTTGAATAGCCCCTAACTGGCTTACGTATACTTGTTTGGAACTTTGTTTTCGCGAGAGATTTAAAATGCGAATCAGAGAAAATGTATAGTTGCATTGGACTGAATTGCGCTAAAGGGTTGATTTCCATAAATCCATATTTGTGTGATATCATTACGAGAAAACAGGGCAATACAAAACATCTATAAACAATATTTTTCTTATTCCGATGTTGTTAATAGTTTTTGTTTTTTTAATGAAAATAAAATAGGATGGGAGGCTTCTGGAGCCTTTCCTAAAGGCATAATACATCGACGAAGGTTGGAAAGAATCTATACTTTTATGTTTCAAAATAACTCAAATCTTAATGTTTTAATGACTGGGAATCCCGGACCGATTTCCCGGGCTTCCTGGCTTCCGGGAAATAGCCATTTTCTCGGGACATTTCCCAGGTCCGGAAATCCAGGTGAGAAACCCTACTCAGCAGGAAGATTCAAAACGGCGTTGAAATAAGCTAATCCCTAGACCCGTGCTCAACACTGTCTTCCAGCGGCGCAAAACTGTCAAACCTTGAGTTCTTCTTATATTGAGCGGTGGGGACTGCCCACATGAAAACATAATATTCAATCTTTACTATCTTTTTATTGGCATAAGACAATGGGGCAAAGTTATCTTCTGGAGATATATTTTATGCCCTGCTTGCGTTTTGTCCATGCAGTTCGTAATGGTGACACCATAAGAAGGAATATTAGAGTAGAAACTCTGGCATGACGAAGTCAAAATTCAACAAAAAGTCGCCGTCGTGCTGAACGCAAAACAGTTAGTGGCTTACATTACTAAAGCATGGAAACATAGAGGCATATTTGCTCCGGTGTCATGCATGTTCTCTAGTGTGCATTGTTCTGAACCTACAAATTAGCTTTTAGACGTTTTGAAATTCTTAATGCTGTAAACAAGGTTTGTTTGAAATTATGAAAAGAATTGCTTGAAATAAAACGTTTGTCGGTTTTGATGTGTAATGTCTCTGAATAAACGTTTGAAAGAAAAAAAAAGCGTATGAGTTTAAAGTATTCAACTACATTTTAACAACAAAACTTGATACACATCAAGTAAAAACGTGATCATCATTTCAAAACCCTTTGCTTTGGCTAAGATACGGCTGTTAAAATAAGATTCCTAAAATCCAATTCCTAAGAAGTTAACTCCTCATGCAGGACTATTTCTCATAATCAAAATCAGCGTTATATAGCATCTTTCAAAGGTAGGTTTCGAAAACGTTCAGTATGTCACAAAAGCTTAAAAAAGGAAATACAATCTACAGTGTAATACATATTACATAGTTACATTATCTCATTAATGCTTTTTTATGTATTTGTCAAGCAAGCCACACTAGTCACACCGTTATTGTCATGGATTCCATGGTGGCATTTGCATTACCTGTCACATTGTTAGAATATCAAGAAAGGTTTCATGGAGAAATAACACGCTATTAAAAGCAACGCACACAATTTTTCAAAGTAGTAGGCAAATTAACAAAGTTGAAGGTATCTTCTTTTTCTTTTAACTTCTTTATTTCATTTTCAAATTGTATACATTTAAATTCAGTCAACAACAAGTAGAAATAACAGGAACATTAATATCTGCCATATTGGCCATAACGATTTTATGGTATCATTGCCGTGTAGCCCAATGTCAAACTGCCACAGCATCTCTTAATAAGCGACTCAGGTTTGAACCGTTATTGTTTCTTACAAGGTCAAAGTGTCATGGTATTTTGATTATTTGGTTACTGTAAGACATGACGTTTGCATGACGTGACTCATAATACAATCGTACTTTTGCTTTTAGGTATTCCAACTGAGGTCAAAAGGTCATAGCGTCTTTCATTATGTGGCTTATTAACTTGAAGAGATCTGACCAGGCTTGCTCCACTTCTGATGAGAACTTGTCTCCAAGCACAGGTTCAATGGCACATATAAACTGTGGTCCGATCAACTGGGGAAGAAAAGCATATAGATCAAATGTTATCAACCAACAACAATATCGTAAAAAATAAGAAGTAACGTAACTATCAATAGATGGTGTTAACAAGTTATTAGGTACGTTATACTGTTTTTTTAAACACATAGCCTACTGACATATCGATTTAAACCTACTGACATATCGATTTCTTTTCGACCTCAACAGTTATAAAATGTGAATGGTCAGTATCACTGAGTGAAGATTGGAAAATCTTGGAGATTCTGTTTCGGAGTGTTGAGATTCTGGTTGGTGTCTACGTCCAGAGCATAGGTGTTGCCACCAAACAGAAGAAGTTGTTCAAACTTAAATGTATAAGTTATATTCGGTGCAAAATATATATAATATCTTTTCTCAGCAGCCAACTTCTTGCTTTCGAGTTGCACTCATGTAGACATGTAAGACTTTTCGTTTGGAATTACATAGACTTTCATACTTACATAGTCATATGCAAAGTATACAAGTAATTGTTGAAAATTCAACTTGAAAGGCTTAAACATAACATTAATAGTATCTTAAAGCATTATATCTTTATATGGAAGTACACCCTGTGTACCAGGCAGCACTCGACCGCAGTGGGCACAACCACAAACTGAAGTTCAAGATGCCAGAGCCGAAGAAGAAAAAGCAAAGAATGAGAAGAATAACTTATTATAACCCACCTTTCAATGCTTCAGCAACAGTCAACCTGGGCAAAGAGTTTTTGTAGCTTATAGATAGACAAAGAAACTTCTCATAATGAAGAATATAGACACCAGGAGCGTGAATAAGCGCTCTGAATTAATGAACACCTGCCGTCACCGCTTAAAACACAAGTTGTGTAAAGCGGCGGCTCCGTAGGAGTTCATGATTTCTGACGGGAGGGGAGGGGCGTTCCGGAGGAAGTAGCTGTATCATGGGAGTACGGATGTCACAAGAGCTACATCCGCCTAGGACCAATCAGTTATATAACTACATATGAACCTTGCAATTTTGGAGATCAAGTTGTTTTTGTGTTGATTATGGTTAAGAAGGGTCCCTGTAGTTATTAAACGTTATTTTTTAAAACTGTGGGTGCATATTTTAGAATACAGGCATGATTAGGATACAAACACTTTTGGGGAATATTGGCGTGAAGCGCAACTGCCAAAGGCTAACCTTTTGAAGGGGGCTCTTTTTCCCGTGTCCACTATGCCTTTAATCATTTAACCTGTTTATATTAACTCTTATCATCATCACTACTTACGTCCATATAATCGACCTTAGCGTTGTACATGACGTGCCTGGCTCCTAGGTCCTGAAGTAACTCTTTGACTTTCTCCATGTTAGAGAATCGGCTGACACATTTATCAACAGTGCCCATCACCCTTAATGCATGAGATTTCAACTGAGCACTGTCTTTTAACGACTCCGAACTCTGGCCTTTGAATGGCATGAACACACTCTGAACCTCTGGATGTGTCTCAAATAACCTGCAATATCAAATTGATCGTTTTAAGCAAAGCCATTAATGTCACTAACAATAATAATTAAAACAACAGCATAAATGACAACTTCAATAACAACCTCAATTAAAACCGTATGAGAAATGATATTTTTAAACAAATGACAATCTAGATAACCAATTGGAACAGCTTTATTAAGGGAATGCACTATATGATTGAAGTAGTGCTGACTAAAGAAGCAAAACAACTATTTGGTGACTTGCTGTCTTTTTGTAAATTAAACCTTAACGGTACTATATGTTTACATAAAAATGAAACTACTATATTATATATACTTCCGTAACATTATAGCATATTGCAAAGAGGCGTTAAAATATAAAAGGATAATTATGTCGAATTTTTAAGCAGAATTAAAATTATAATACATATCATAACATTGTCGATAAGGTAAAAAAGCATTCCCATCTCTTTAGACATCATGAAAAAGATAAACATAGATTTGTTTGCTGTGTTTCCTTCTTACGCAAACTACCAACTCGGAAGAAAACAAGCCAAATGAAGCTTAACTGAAAAGACTGAAGAATGGTAAAGGTAATCTGATCATTTACTTTTCCTAAAATCCAATTTACCATTGTTCACTTTGTTCTCTGTCAAAATGTAGCACTAAGTCCCCGTATGCATTTTATCCGAAAAATCGCATTTGCGTGTCACATTTTAAGAGTCTTTTCTTTCCCAAAACTGTCTATAGCACTCTCCAGGTTTAACCTTATTCTCAACCAACTCGCGCCTATCTTGCTGAAGCTTATAGATTTAATTTTGTGTTTAAAAGAGTGATATAGACAGTTTTGGGCAAGAAAAGATTCTTAAAATGTGACTCATTAACCAGTTTAAAAGAATCTTTTATATCCGGTAACAAAATAATGAATGTGAATAATTTCATTTCTACATTAATTACCTTGCGTATTGTAGTTACAGAGAAAGACATTATGATAATATAACGGTGTATATTACATCAAAGCAAGTCTCCAACTTCCGGTACTAATGCCGATTGATCCTAGCTCCGTAGCGGAAATACGTCTTTTGCCCTGTCATTACAGGGGATTTTCTAATAAAAGACTGTAATGAGAGACTAATTGCTTAGGGATATATAATAGAAATGACATTTAACCTTTACTTTTTTTCCTTTTAATCAATAACCTCAAGTTGAGATTTTCTTTCTTTGACGTTTATCCAGCAGATCCTTACAGTTTTTGCGAGATATTTTCATCGGTATTATCTGCCGAAGTTATCTCATTAAAATAATATTAATTACTTCTCATGAATCAAATTCCTAAATTTGAATCTTTTAGAATTTCACCTAGCTAAGGACTAGAAGCTGGTAAATCAGAGGCATGGCATATACTCACAATGAAGTAGATTTAACATAATTGTAAGTTTGAACTGTAGAAGATACCAAATCGAAGGAAGCAGTATTAAAGTTGGTAGATCGTTAAATGTTTTCTTAAAATTGGCATTCAAATGTCCCAAATAAGTGTTACCAAGACCAAAAATTGACAATTTGGTTATTAACAATTTGTTTTAAGTGAATACTTTGCGGTTGATGTAGCGAAACTGTTATCTGTATGAGCCATTGACCTCACTAAATGGATACTATTAAAGCATATGGTAGTTAATATAGTATGATGATCAATTTTAGAAATCAAGATAACTGCCGTTGAATTAGGGTTCTGCTTTTTCCTAAGATATTTGTACAAAGACAGGTCTTTGAACCAAACAGACAAACGTCTTAAGTGAAGTATTATTTGAGTTTTCTGCCTATCACAAAAAATCATCCACTTTAATGGATGTAACTCATCACTAAATAATTTCAAATAATGTTACATAAACGATATAGAAAAAATACTGAAAACATTGCCTTCCATACAAGTAAGACACAATGTAAAAATTATAAGATAGCTCATCAATGAAATATATTTATCTATCTCATTGTAATTACGTAATGATAGCTAATGCTCATAAGTAATGCTTATACAATGTGTATTACATTATTAGCCATAATTAAGTGGCCGCGTGTTCGGCTGATAATGATCATTAATTGAATGATGTGTCATGATATAATCTAATTACATACGTTATGTGCCCTGATTCTGATGAGCATGTGATATTGTTATGTATGGGGTCTTGTCATGTTTAGTTAGGGCTAGCCTGGGTGATATTACGAATTTGTTTCTTACGCTTCTGATGTTACGTCCATTGTTGAGAAAGAGTGTGACTCTCTCACGCTATTTTTAAATACTGCGTCAAACAAATAATATGGTTACCTCCTAGATTTCCAGTTAAAAAAAATAGTTATTAAAACTCATACATTTGACGCGACTATGAGTCGCTCATATTAACAGATATTTGCACAATTTTCATAAGAAAAAACAAAGCTTCTGGAAACCCCACTGATTACAATTTAAAATAATCTTACACCATCAAACGTTTCGTCATTTCATGTTGCCCAAGACATTAAATTGTTCTTAAATAAATGTCACGATCTTACGGACTTTTTTGCTTTGTTATTAAATGTGAAATATGTCGAAACGTCTATGCATTTGTTAACTTGGTTTTGTTATGCTTCTTTATTATAGTTTCCATTGTGTAGCAATGTAATATGCTTCATTTGTTAGGAATTAAAAACAAACTTATTTTATTGAAATGTTTAATCAAATTGTTATGATGAACACGAGTTTCCATTAAATTAGTTTAAGCGCGATGAAATTAGCTGAATATATTATTGTTGCATTGAAAAAAGCAAAAGTCTAATACTATTTTTAAATTAACAAATTAACAAAAACCTTTTTATGAATTCTAACTTTGTTTGCATGCTACTATCAATTAACTTTTGAGTTACCATTTTATATGTTAAGGTTACTGACGTATAGCTACGACATGTCTATCATATAAACTCAATGTAAAAATCAACAAATTTTTTTTTTTTAGTTTACATTTTTATTTCATGAAAAACGATATTATACAGTTTAACTTACTTAAAAGAACTATCTTTTTGAAAGCCCGTCCTGGAAAAGGACATCAAACAATCAAAAACTAATTTCATTTGGTTCCTATACAGCTAACCAAGTGCTTTTTTGGACAATTTGCAGTTTTAATTCATTTGTTTGTAATCATGATTCTTAAACGTTATATTTAAAAGATTAAATGATTTAAAACAAATCGCCAACCGGGCTTTAAATACACTTCCCCTTCTGAACGAAAGCTTTCACCAAAGCAATTTTTGTTATTCACACCATTGCGCTGAAAAAGACGCATATACTCTAAACATTTAGGGCTAAGCTGGTCATAAATGATTGGTGTTACCGGTGCACTTATTTAATGTGCACACTCATTTATCTTTTAACGATCGCAATATTTAACTTTGCAAACGAACTTTGGTCAGTACGTAAAGGGTGCTTGAAAGTAGGAGTGTTTACTAATGTGGAAGAGGGTACTGATATACATTTTTCTTTGTATCGGGTATTGAAAACTTTTAAACGGTTACCTCGCCAATGTGTGTTTTGTTTCATTGTTTTGGTAAAAATGTTGCGATCTTTCTCTGCCATTTTTGAATTTGTGTGATACAAGGAGAGGGAAAAATTGATGAACTATTAGCTACCAGAAGTTCTAGCAAAACAACAACCTGTCTTTAAGACCATTGGTCTTGATTAACCATATAAGGTTTTTAAGTCAATGGCATTTTCAGGTCAAATTAAAAACAATTGAAATGCATTATTCATTTTGCGACTAAACATTTTTCAAAATTTGATAAATTAAACGAGTTTGTGTCAAAACAGAAAAAAGTTCTACTTGAATTTACAGTTGTGTACCTTCTTTTTTATCAAAGGTTACAAAATATAGCTAACACTATAATATAAGGAACCACAGTGAGCAATTTTGCAACGCATGTCAATTCGTTGTCATTGAGTTGTTTGTCGTCGGCGACTTTTGATTTTCTCCTTTATCTTTTCTTGGGACGGTCAACGATATAGCGTCGCGTCGAGCTGTGGAGGGGTTTGTAAGGTGCCGTGAAAAGTCAAAGGTGAAATGACTTCAATTATATGAGAATATAGGAAAAAATCGTAATTGTTTCATTAAATCCAAAATATTTGCATTTTTATATTTTTTTTAGCCCACCCCCTCAAGGATGTCTTTGCTGGTATTAGAATCCTATTATAAATGTCGAATAGCTGTCAGAAACCATGTTTTAAAGACAGACAGAAAACCAGCAAACACATTGTGAAGTAACTTGCTTGAAGGACATAATCAGGTCTTCTGGTTTAATTTTCGTTAATGAAACAATTTTCCAGGCCAACACATTTAATATAATTATCCTTGTTCCCTGGAAGGGTATTAGTCAAGACGTTTACGTCCAATTACATTTCTAATAGAACGTTTAAATCGAAAAATCTCGGCGAATTTGGTATTGTTCTTCACGTCTCTTACTTAACACCAGGTTGACATCTTCATTATGTCTCTTCGACAGGAATTATTTGATTTCTTAATTATGTTATTCTCTGTAAGCTTTGTTTATTTCCTGCTTTCTCGATTCACTTCGAGGCGAAGACGTCTTGGAAAAGATCCAATGACGAAATATTTCCCAATACTTTTAAAAAACCGGGTATAAAGCTGAAATTGTTGCCAATTCCCATTAAAATGCAGCATTTCGAAACGATGTGTTCGAGATATACCTACCTTTTTTAGAGTGATGGGTAATTACCACTTGTGGATAACTAAAATATCTATTAAACGTGGTTAAAGACTTTTTAAATAAAATAATCCAGTTTTTAATTAAATTCAAATTATGTTTATTTTATTTATTTGCATGCAATGGGATTTAAGCCATAGTTTTGTCATAATAGACCTGTTAACGTTTGTAGATACAATCAGATGTGCAATTAGGCTTTTGGTAAAACTCGGTAGACTGTAAAAAAATGTATTAGGTTTTTAGTTTTTTTCTCCTTTTATTTTCAATAAAAAACGTGCTTCGAATCTCAATACAAACAACTATAAACAATCTCCCGGGTGCACCTATTACACGGAGCGCACGTTCAATTAACACATCTTTTTTTTTCTCTATAAATAGACGATAACACCAGCTAATACAAAATTTGAATTATTATACAGCTTGTTTTAAATCATGGTGGTTAAAAGTGAGCTAAATTCTTGTTTTCGTTCAATTTGTATCCTTCCTGGGTAAGACCATGTAATAAGTGACTAGATAATTTAGATACTTGATCTTACAGATGAACTTAAAATAAACAATTGTGTATAGACTTTTCACCACTTTTGTGGACATGCCCCGTGCTGACCTAAAGTGTGCCTTTTTGCATCAATTGTTGTCAAGACGCGAGCAAAGTTAACCAATATGACGCCTTTGACGAATAAGAGGATGAATAGTTTTCAAAATAATACCACTACAAAACAGAACATTTAGACTAAATTCTTAGCTGCTTGAAAGTCACGATTAAAATGAAAATTATATAAGCAATTTCTTAATTTTATTATAATGGAGCTAGGAAAGTTAAAAACGGTGGGTCTATACACGTTTATTCTAGTAGGTTTTAGATCGACAAGTGATTTAAAGCCTACATTTGAAGATTAAAAATTGAACCGTCGTCGTTGCGTGTTCCCGTCCTGTGTTTAGCCGACATTCTTGCGTTTTCCCGTCCTGTGTTGAGCCGTGGTTGTTGTGTTTTCCGCTCCGGCGTTTTTGTATTAAATGATACTCTCACACTCGGTCCTAATTGGCAAATCGGATAACAGGGTATCTACTAGTTCATTTAAAGAAGATTTAAAGTTATCAGGATGAGTGTTTGATTCATTAACTAAATTCTGATTGTGGCCTACCTAACTATCACCTCGTTCGTGCATTATTGAAAAAGGTAAAAAGTTTCCAAATAAATAGTCAAGATCGTATTGTGACCCTATGTGTACATCTACGTATAAAATCAGCGTTTGAACTGTATCTGCAGGATTCAAAGTTAAAGCATTCTACGTAATTTGTTTAAATAGCTGTTATTTTTGTTTTTGTTTTTTTAAATCCCGTTGTTCGTTCTAAACTATTTTGGACCCTGTTTGGTTAGTATCAATTGGTGCACAAAGCCAGACTTAGAAGATAAATATTCT
>JAUUEB010496989.1:0-10480 GCA_032362205.1 Clione limacina
CGAGTGTGCCATTAATTAGTAGGGAATATGATCTCCCTTTCAACTGGTTTTTTTTCAGGCAAATATTGTGAATGATTCGTTATTATTAATTTGTTATCGATTTCCTGTTTATTTTCTGAGAAGTGATGGTCTTACCAGAGCAATATAGTTACAAAAACATATAAACATACACAGAGAAAATGAACAACATATTTATATGAACTTTTGATCTTTATTATTATAATCTTAAACACAAAGTGTTTTAAATAGAATAAAGCTAAACAAGATTATGAAGATATATGCGTTTAAGCTCTGCGTCCATCCGTTCCTATACTGCAATAAATATGCAAATATCTGTATTTCTGGATTTGTTCAATGTCTCTTTGGAAACTTATCATCTCGAACCATATCCTTCCAGGTACCCATGAATTCCGGAAGAGTTACTTTGTCAAGTTTTGATCATTTTTATTATAATCTTAAACAAAAAGTGTTTTAAATAGAATAAAGCTTAACAAGATTATGAAGATATATGCGTTTATGCTCTGCGTCCATCCGTTCCTATACTGCAATCAATATGCAAATATCTGTATTTCTGGTTTTGTTCAATGTCTCTTTGGAAACTTATCATCTCGAACCATATCCTTCCAGGTACCCATGAATTCCGGAAGAGTCAGTTTGTCATCTTCTATTAGACCACGATTATATGCCACTTCAGTAACTGCAAAAAATAAACATTTTTGATTAAAAAACGAATTTTTCATACGCAATGTAAACAACTCAGCTTGTATAAGCAAATGTGGCCTTCCTAGACAAGTGACCTTCTTAGACAAGTGACCGTTATGATCAAGTCATTAAATTTAAGTTTTGCAACTGCAAAACTTGCTGTGCCAACCTTATGGACTCCATGGTGGTACAGACGACTCCCTTTCTAATTCTCTCCCTCTGACTCTATCTTTACTTATTATGTTGTAGGAACCCTTTCCAGGTTGCCCAAGTTGGTGTTATTGTCATATTTTGGGGTGATTCTACATAGTTCTTTGCCGTCATCAGGTCACCAACCAGGTGGATTGAAAGGTTTTGGCTTACTAAATTAAAGGTTTAAAGTAATCTACTTGTGTAAATAATCATGTTGAGTGTGTTGCTTTTAGGTGTTTTTTGTTATGTTCGAAAATACTTTGGATGTTTCGACTTTTTTCTTTTAGGTTTGTTGCTTGTTTAAAGCTTCGATGCTCAGAACTAGGAATGGGCAAGGTAATCACATGGTTAATGAAATATCAGTCCCTTAATGTTCTCTTAACCAAGTTCACTTCATCCAAGTTTATATTGAATAAACAAAATAGACAAACATATCGCTATCAGTGTATAGCTTTTACCTTGTATTCCTTCTGGCAGACCACATTCATCAGGGATCTTCCTTAGTTCACGCATGTCAAGCGACCCGTTACCGTCCTCGTCATGGTCATGGAAGAATTGTAAAAATTTTATCTCCCTGTAAAAATTGACAAAAATGTTATCCAAAGTGGTACAAGATTTAAGCTTGATTTACTAAATACGGATAAAGACGAAATAATTAGGTAACGATTCCATTGGTACTAATAAAACATTTTGTAAACTAGAAAAAATGAGTACTTGTAGAGAGTACAACAACGCACATCAGACAAAAGTAACAAAGAACATAGAGCAAACAACTCAAGGGCCATAACTCTGTCAAGATATTTTTCAAAAAGCTGAGTAAATTATTCTTAGAAGGTCAATATAAGAGTATATGTACAATATTTCAGATTCCTACTCCAAGCGATGCGTCAACTGCGTAAACAACGTACGTACTTGAAACTCACAAAAGAGACATAACTCTGTCAACATGTTTTTATTGACAACAGCGTTTACGGACCTATGAATTACGCCTCTGTGCAAAGTTTCAGATTTCGAATGAATTTTGTGTTAAAGTACTCAATTTACTCGCTCGATATTTTCCCCAAGATATTTTTTGCTGAGCGCACATTTTGCGTTAACACTTCGGGGCTTCCCCCTGTCGATAGGGTGACCTCTCTTCATGAGTTAACTCTTTATTTATAAAATGAGAGTGTTACGGTGCACAGATCTAGTTATAAATGTTGATGTAGTGATCTTTGTTCATTAACAAAAACGTGAACAAAATCTGGTTAAAATCTAGAAAATATAAACTGTTTTTTGTAGTTTAGAACATAAAACTGTCCAATTATGAGATTTTGGAGGCAAGTTAGCCTACAGAGAGTGTCTCGACTTCGCATTTGAGCTTGTCCATGGTCAAATCCAGCACGTGCCTCTTGTTTGCTGCCATTTTGTACTTACTTTGCTCCATGGCCAATTTTATAACAGCCTTAATTTAGCTCGTGTACTGCGAGGGATGTAAATAATTGTTCATTGTTTTACGATAATGTCTTATTTGATAATTCTTCTTATTTTTATTATACTTACTTAGTAATGTCAGGAAATTCGATGACCCGGAAAAAATCCCACAATTCCTTCAATGTCACGGCACTATCTTGGTCTTTGTCTATTCGGTAGAATATGTTCTGATTGAAAGAGTGAACAAACAGATCGGTAAGCAAGAGTTGCTATGACAACTGTATATTCATTATTTGTAGATGTTTGCACTTTTCAAACATACCTACTTGTCCAAATATTGTCTACATGCATGTGCGTATGAAAATCAATGGTGGCCGCATTACTTCCATTTTATTCAAGGATTGCTATCAAGAGACTACAACAGGCCTCTCGATTTAGTTCCGTATTTTAAAACAAAAATCATGTTTTGTTGTAACGAAATTATAAATAATGTCTATCTTTTTTCAATGATTAATTACTCTCAATTTAATATAACATGTTAGCAAAATGACTTTATATTGAATGACAAAAATGTAATAGAACGTTTTTCGTTTTTACTTCAATTTGTATTTTAGTCTTGTCTTAATTAAAAATTGTTTCTTTTCATATTGTAAGGTGATTCCTTTTTTAATTTTATGTTTTTTTTAATTGGTTATCAATCAGAGGTCTTGTCTTTTGCTTTGTAAATGCTAAGACTTGTCGGCTCAATAGTGACAACAAGTAACGGTTCAACCTCCTAGCAACTACCAAAAAAGAAGAGGTATATGAATTCTGCGACATATTGTATATACAAATATAAAATAAACTATTTCACTCACAACTATGTTTCTTAGAGTATAACTCTCACCCGTTACATCACCGCCAAACGACATATTGTATATACAAATATAAAATAAACTATTTGATTTATAATCAAGTTACTTAAAGTGTCACTATCATCCATTGCATCAACGACAAACGACATATTGTATATACAAATATAAAATAAACTATTTCACTTACAACAATGTTTCTAAGCTCTTCATTCTCATTCTCTGTATCAACCCCAAACTTGTCATAACATTCATTCATTTCCAGTGTGCCACTCTGGTCAACGTCTATCCACTCAAAGCAACCCTTGATCCTAGAATAGCTGTCAGATATGGCGGTGACTACTTGGTTCTCTTCCCTAAGATAGAAGATGACATAATCAGTCTGTATAAATGTTCGAAAAGAGACAGGTATCATGTATTTTAAAACATCGTCATTATTTATAAAACTAGAATTTTGGGTCGCTAAACGCTCCCTCAATTCGTCGATTTGGGCGTTACGCTTACTCTCTTTGCAATTTTATCATCACAACTATTCAAACGTGGCAATACTTGAAATTGTTATTCATGGCGTATAAATACATTTACCCCCTATATAGTCGTCACATGGGGAGGGGGGTAAGAGAATTAAATAGGTGAAAGTCTTGCACTGAAATATATACTTTTCTGTTCTTATTTTCCAATCTACATGACTAGTCACCACACTTCTTCTTAAATTGACAATGTTAAAATTTCACATGTAAAATCTCAAAAAACACTTAAATTTTGAAAAATCCCTGAAAGTCGGCTCAGTCTACAGCCACTTCACTACTCATACCAAGAATGTTTGTACATTGTTAAGGACATTTACGAAGTAACAAACAAAATTCACAAGCTGGTTCTACTTTATCTGCGACTTCAAAGTCCCTGACATGAATCAAAAAAACCCTGACATAAATCAAAAAGCCAATGCATATTTAGAAATATATAACTCAAAATCTCTAATTCACTTTTTCTATAAATGGTCAAAGGTTTTTGTTTACACCAACCCCTGGCAAAAGAATTGTAGAGAAAAGTTGTACCAATTATCCTTATTGTTATCAAGAAACATTATTTATTAGCTGACTTAGGTGACCACGATGAAGTAAGTATATAAACGTATCTGTTATCCTTCGGAACAAAACCTCCATCAAACGCAGAACACAGCTCTCGAACAAAGTTGTTGAAACTGTTCTAAAATTATTTAAAGTAAATATTATTACTTACTTTGGGTATTGCGTAAAATATACAGAAAGCCCATTGAGGGTTTGTTAAAAATATATATTTGTTATTTGATAACTCTTTCAACTCGAGTACTAAAAAGAATATTGTTGATGACTTACAATGTTAATTCAATGCCATTATCCTTCTTATGCTGGTCCCACATCTCATCAAAAGTTACCTCCCCGTCCTTGTCTTTGTCCATTTTGATCACATCCTTTTGACAAGACAAACATAGTGAATAAGCATCGCTCACTTGTATAAATTTGTTATTTTGTTAAACTTAAACATGTTAAATGTAAAGATTATGTTAACTAGGACACAAGATGGTAAACTTCACATTCAGATATTTGAAAACCTCGTCTGATTTTGAACGTAAATCAACTAAAAACCTTTCCGAATTATAATCCTAGCCTTTTTAAATTCTTAATTTAGCTTAAAAAACTCTTAAGAAATATAATCTTGAATAAAGTCTCCTTAGTTTGAAACTTAAATCAACTAAAATCTATTCTATATTCTAAACTTAAGTTAACTAATACATATTCTAGATTCATAGATTCCATTGACTAAATTATCTTCTGAATTCTTAACATAACCTAACTAAAACATCGTTGAAATCATCATTGCCTTCCACCCCTTCCAGACAAACAAACACTTTCCATCTGCTCTCATTAAACCTTTTATTTTTACATTTAGTCAAGCCCTCGTCGAACCTTTTATGTTAACATCTAATCGAGCCCCCATTTAACCTTTTATGTTAACATTCAGCCAAGCCCCCATTTAACTCTTTATGTCAACATCCAGCCAAGACCCCATTAAACCCTTTATGTTAAAATTCAGCCAAGCCCCCATTTAACTCTTTATGTTAACATTCAGCCAAGCCCCCATTTAACTCTTTATGTTAACATTCAGCCAAGACCCCATTTAACTCTTTATGTTAACATCCAGCCAAACCCGCATTAAACCCTTTGTGTTGAAATATAGCCACGCCCTAATTGAACCCTTAATGTTAGAATTCAGCCTAGGGGCTTTTCTTACCTTTAGAAACTCTGGGCGCACTTTGCGTTCGTCTTTGTCAAGCATTCTCAAATGTTTTTCCCTCAATTCAGATCTCTCCTGGGCGCACCCCACGAGGTCTCCTTCTCTATGGTCAAAGATGTGTGAAAATAAATAAATGTATGGAAACCAAGTCTACAACTCACGCAAGTTGACGTTTCATTAAAGTTTTCATGAATAAAAATTGCATAAACAAACAAAAAATGAACATGAAACAATAAAAATTCACATCAAATATTTAGTAAATATCGCATGCCTTATTTTTAGAAGAAAAAAAATTCACCTAATTCAAACCCGGTTACAGTTTATATTTAAAAATGTTGGAGAGTTAGAAACCACCTTTCGATACCATTTTTATATGAACACTAATTGAGTTCGATACAATCTTTATATCAATACAAATTGAGTTCGATACCATCTTTATATCAACACTAATTGAGTTCGATACCACCTTTATATCAACACAAATAATTGAGTTCGATACCACCTTTATATCGACACGAATTGAGTTACATACCATCTTTATATGAACACAAATTGAGTTCGATACCACCTTTATATCAACACGAATTGAGAAGAAATTACCAAAACAATATCGTTATATATCGTTGTGAACAGTATACTTACGAGTGCTGCAGACCTCTCGGAGCTTTCACTGGGTATTTCTTTCCACGAGTCATTTGTTTCCATTGTTTGATAAACGCGTCAATACTGATGCTATCCGCGCCGGCACTGAGGGTTTCTATAGCTGTAAGTGGTGAATATATTGTGAACATTTTATAACAATAAACACACACAAAAAAACATCAATTAAGCTTAAGTAACAGTTTGAGTAACGGTTGAATTTCGATTTAACCTACTTCCTCACTGTGTTCAAAGCTCCCATTAAGTACCTATTTCCTTTTTCAACCGTAAAACTTCTTACTTTGCATCTGGTAAACATTAAGAGTTTAAATACTTATATCAAAAAGCATAACCTTTCAATTGCTTGAATTTTCAAAATGTATGACATTACATGCCAACATTGCAATTACCACCACATCTATGACATCACATGCCAGCATTGCAATTACCATAACATAGATGACATCACATGCCAACATTGCAATTACCACTACATCTCTGAGATCACATGTCAACATTGCAATGACCACTACATCTATGACATCACATGCCAACATTGCAATGACCACTACATCTATGACATCACATGCCAACATTGCAATCACTACCACATCTATGACATCACATGCCATCATTGCAGTTACCACTACATCTATGACATCACATGTCAACATTGAAAAGACCACTATATCTATGACATCACATGTCAACATTGCAACGACCACTATATCTATGACATCACATGCCAACATTGCAATGGCCACTATATCTATGACATCACATGCTAATATTGCAATGACCACTATATCTATGACATCACATGTCAACATTGCAATAACCACTATATCTATGACATCACATGTCAACATTGCAATGCACACTATATCTATGAAATCACATGTCAACATTGCAATGACCACTATATCTATGACATCACATGCCAACATTGCAATGCACACTATATCTATGACATCACATGTTAACATTACAAAGACCACTATATCTATGACATCACATGCCAACATTACAAAGACCACTATATCTATGAAATCACATGTCAACATTGCAAAGACCACTATATCTATGACATCACATGTCAACATTGCATTGACCACTATATCTATGACATCACAGGCAAACATTGCATTGACCAATACCCAGGGGAGACTGCACTGTTTTATTAACTTTAAAGACTATTTCAGTGATGTTTCATGAACTGATTATTTTATATTTTGTAAATTGTCAGTATTATAAAGTTGTTTTGAAAATGAAAACTGATTACAAATGGACCAAGTAAAGTTACAAACGAAAAAGCCAAATAAACAATGCATTCATAAGGCAGTAACATACTAGTATAAAATAAACAAATCAGTTACCGCTTCATTATTCTCATTGAGGAGCTGCTTGATTTTTCAAAGATAAAGAAGGCAAGGCATCTAAGCAAAGTAACACACTTTTACTGCGCTATGGTACCAAATTGAAGTTAGGTATAAGATTTGGGTTGAATAGCTGAATGTTTGCCTTAATGAGTTATTAATCTATATTTATAATTGCATACTAGACGTAGGTAGGTAGGTAGGTAGGTTCGTTGGTCTAGGAGTTATTTCAGAATTTCATATTAATCATTGCAAATCTCCCCAATGGAAAGCAGGACTTCAAAAAATCTCATACTAATTTTAAAAAGTATCTAAATACCTAAGCAACTACACTTTGTAGGTCTCTGCAGCTTTCGTTTGACTATTTATTAGAATAATTTCAAAACTATCTGTGTTCACCTTTTTTAACTTGAAAATACAACATGAATCCATTAAAAAGGATGTTGAATACAGCACTACATTTGACGCACACCTGATCTATAATTAATGATTTTTTCCCCCGGAAAGTAATATTTCTGACACACGCAAATTTCGAACATTAGAGGAAGTACAAGGTGTTTTTTGTAGAAATTTTCACTGCCACGTTTGAATATTTGTGACGATAAAATTGCAATGAGAGGGATCGTAACGACCTAATCGACGAATTGATGGAGCGTTTAGCGCCCCGAAAATCCAGTACATTATAAAACCCATGCTCCAATTATTTGTAAATACAGCAATCTTTGGCCTGTAGGTAATATATTCATTATCTTCAGCATCAAATATTTATGAATAGACAACTAATTACTTGACAATATCACATACCTTTCAATTCAACGGCAAGATCTTTGTTCATGTGATTCATGCGAAAGACCTCATCTATTTCACGAAAGCAAAGTGTTCCATCTCCATTCTTGTCGGCATCATGGAAGAACCGTATCATTTTCAGCTCACTGTAAAAGTATACAGGTTGATCAAAAATATACGGTCAGATATAGAAATATTAAAGATCTGAGACAACAAATCCTTGGTGTAAGTTCCATGTTTCAAGAATCGTTTTTAAAAATACCTGAAGTAGTTCTTAAGCGTCTCAAAAAACTCTAAAAAAAATCAAAGACGGCTATATTTATATATTTTAACAGTTTTAATTCATAAAAAACAGAACAAAAGAAAACAAATTAAATAAAGTTTTATGGTTTTACCGCCAAATACGATATATATATAAGGTCTTGAGCTGGCTATCTACGGAAGGTTGATGCCTCTTTCTAACTCTAACCTTTCTATGGAAGACTGTCTCTCCAAGGTCGTTTGTGTTTAGTAAAGCTGGAGAACCAGCTCATTTCAAATGAGTGTCTAGAAAAATATTCCCCGAAACGCTCTAGAGCTGGTTATCTACTGATGATTGATGCCCTTTTCTAACTCTAACCTTCCTAGGGGAGACCGTTTTCTCCAATGACTGTTGTCGAAAATGCTATGTAAATCGGTTAATCACTATTTTTATTATTATGTCTCTTTACTTGCCTATGCCTTCACACACCATGTTTTTGAAAGTTGTTAGATGTGTGATATAATATGAGTGAATAAGTATGTGAATATTTTGTATAATTGTAAAGCGCTTAGGGGAATATCGCAGGGATAAGCGCTATATAAATGTCATTTATTATTATAACTAGTATTATGTACCACGATTGTCATTTTTAACCATTTTTAAAATTAAAAAAGTTTTCTGATTGCAGGACTTTAACCATTTTATAGCGCTACTATTGGAAATATTGGCATTGTTAACCTGTCTATTCAAATTCATAAACATAATGCTGATACGATAGCAGAACTTACGTTTGTACATCTGGAAAATAAACATCAAAGAAAAAATCCCATAACTCAAAAAGGTGCAGTTTAGAGTCTTTGTTCTTGTCTATCCTGCTGAAAATGTTCTGAAGAAAAGAAGAAAATAATTATGATAAATAAGTGTCGTCTCTTCCGCAATTGTCTCCTAGCTTAGAAAACGACAACCAAGCAAAAGTCACGCGCGGAACATTGTACTTGACCGGTAAGTCTCAACTAATATAACTTTTAAAACGAGAAAAATCATTACCTTCAAATAATCATGTTTCTCAGTTTGACTACTTACATGTAAAATGGAGCGCTTGATCACATAAAAACATAGATTTCATTGATGAGACAAATTTAAAAGAGATCAAAGGTTATCTTGAATGAGATTGTGATATGTTGTTGATCCGTATTATTCTGTGTCCTCTGCAAATATTTTAAATTGCTCTACACGTCATTTGGAAGGTCATTGTTGAACACAAAAAATATTAAATCTCCAACCATCTACATAATATAATTCAAAATCCCTTTATTTATTTATTTGTTTATATATTTGTGGCTGGCTGGCTGTGTTTGTACTTACTTTTGACTTAATCGATCTCAAACTTTCACAAAATGTTGGTGGATGATGTTACCAGATATGTGGTAAAGCTTTTGGTGACAAAAGTTATTAGCTTTTTAGTTTTTGAAGCGTATTTTACAGATAAGATATAACAAAAATGGCATGAAACTAAATATGGAAACAATTGCGTCTGCTTCCCGCCGCACATAATAGACGCGACTAAGCGTAATGAACACAAATTTCTATTTCCGTATAAAGATAAATGTAAACAAAAGCTGAAACCAGAAGTGAATTATAATACGGGGTGTTTCAAAATAGGATTTTAAAATGGGGGTGATGACATATTTGCGCAAAGTGGGGAGAGAGCGAGCCTACAGGGTGGTTAAAAAGTCAGCCAAATTCGTGTTTCTTTCTTTTTGTATCCTTCTAGGGCAATACCAGGCTCTTAGCCACAAAACATTCTGCTAATAGCGACGTAAGGGCAACAATTGATTTGAGATTGTGTAAACCTGGACAACGCCGGGTAAATCCGATAGTATTTGATAAAATACTTTTTACAGGTTCGGTATCAGAAAAGGAAATTAACCCCTTTTTAATTCAAATTAATTATGTGTGTCTTTAAGAAAGTTACAAGCCATTCTAATTGACTTTCACTAAAA
>JAUUEB010497000.1:0-10480 GCA_032362205.1 Clione limacina
TCTGTGCGACACTGTGTGTGTTCTGTGTGACACTGTGTGTGTTCTGTGCGTCACTTATATGTAAATTACAACCTGGGTCAATAAACCGAAATTGAATTTGACGCAAAACCTACGTGCGCGGATCTAAAAATAGATATAAACTACAAAATTAATTCGTCTGTGCATGGTTCATTAAAAAATCCAAGCTCTTATCCTATTCACAGCACAATCTCATTTCTTTACAGAAAAAGTGACACTGTCAAGTCGATGTTCTTTCTTTTCCTTGGTCTTTTTCTGTCAGAAGTTTTTTGATTGGCAAACAAATCGTAGTACTGTGCTTTAGAAGATATGATAGCTGTGATAAGACTTGGTCGGGGGTGGGAACCAAGCAATATTTACCGATTCTGTTGACTCCCAGTGTCTGGAAGAGTTCAGTGTCATTGTCACGCCACTGCTGAGTTCATTAAACAACGAGGCTTGAAATCGTTGATTGGGATTTATGATACTTTCCGGTGACTTGATTGTAATTAACCCCCTGTAGTAAACCCACTATTTATCGACTTGATTGTAACTTGAAGTCTTTTACGATTTACTGTTGGGCGGTTGTTTTATGTACAAGGGTAAATATGTTTATAGTCTTAAATGAATTTTGGTGGGGACTAGTTTCAAAGGTCAATCAGATAATATTCTCACGACGACACAGAGCTGATGTGAACGGGTACCACTCGAGGAGGTCTTTTAGGGATTTATCTCTACTTGTCTGTCCATTATTCATGTTTACAAAAAATATTACCCGATACGTTTTGAGATATTGTATATATCCCTAAGCACCCTAAGCGAGACAGGATAACGTTGTTCATAATCGGCGGGGGCCGAAGGGGGGGGGGCACCAGCGGCCCCGGCGTTTTTCTTTAGGAAAAGAGTGTCCAGCTATGTTTTTTATCTATATAAAAGGGGTTTAATCCGCCCCTGTTCATAATGCACGTTCTCTGATTGGGCTTGACACCATTATTTATGTCTTCTATTGTCTTTAAATTCCATATACAACCAATATACAAGTACAAATGCCCACGGGGACGATCCTTTGTCAGAACATGTTCAACCAGTCAGAATATTGTCAATATTATGAAAAGCAAATATTGCTTGTTTGGTTACATTGAATTGGTCTCAGGTTAGGGTTGAGAGTATCTTATATCAAAATATTGATTGTAAACTCATCTTTTATTCATCTATTTACGGGAATTGCCTTGAATAACATCGCTCATGTTGAAACTCAAACGCCCATTGTGTGTTGGGTTCATGCAGACTGCTAAGGGCAGTATTCAATACTACGAACAATTATTGATATGAAACCTAATGACCATATCGGCATATTCTCAGTTCTTCGATATATCACCAATAAATTCTCAAAGCTACAGGTAGTAACACTTGATCATCTATTGTAGGTGCGTTGCCACGCGGGATCCCCCACATTTAATCCCTAAAGGCTATAAATTTGCTACATTTTAGACTTATTTTCAAATTTTCGATTGATTTGACACAGACCAAATTTGTACCCCCTTTCAAAATTCTGGCTACGCGCCTAATCTATTTTATGATATATTTTAATAATATATAAGAATGCTCGGCAAATAATTACCTTTGACCGTAATTGCAGTCTAATCGAAAATATGATTATCTTATTATAGTACATGGTCTATCAGTATAGTAAAACCACACACTTGGACGACTTTTACTTATTTTTTTCACGACGCTAAAGCTGTTTAAGAACTAATAAGTATGTTACCCCTCAGGTTGCAGGTGTTTTTGCCCGTGTGAGACTTAAAATGTTGTGGATTTCTTCTCTATTCTAAGTATTTAACAACATCAAGTGACACGGGGTTTCACCTAACATCGCTATAATATATTAGCTAGGACATTGTTCTGAATGTATTTTTAGATGAAAATACTTTAAAGACAAAAATATCTGAAATTAAAAACCAAGCATGTGGCGGTTGATAAAGAATACTGACTTAAAGTTAAGAGTATTTCGCAATACGTCTGATAATTTCGAACTAAGTTATTTTTAAATTTCAATACCGCGTAACTTTACATTTTCTTAATCGATTATTTACAATTAGACGAACATTTGGAGTAGCACTTGCTTATGTTTGTGAATAGTTTAGTTTAGAAAAGTACCGTCAGAGAAAGACGTCTCCTTTTCGTTTTTACTATATTATCCTTATTTGTATACCGCTTGACTTTGAAATGTGCATAAATCGATTTCTTTCAATGAGACACACGTTTTGAGTCTCTACTTGCATTCACTTGTGACGAGTTTAACCGATTTAAGTCCACATTTAAGGTACAATTATCTCTGTGGTTACTGCTGTGATGTAAATTTAATCAAAGTTGGTTAGAGATCAAACAAAATAATGCATATATTTAAAATCAACATGAACTTGTGACACATTATGACAAAATGGAAACACTACACCGTTGGAAAATGTTTCAAATATTCGTTCACTTTAATTTTGCTATGAGCATGTTTAATTAACAGCATCCTGTTCATAGGACAGTTGTGGTTTCAGCAGAATGGAGTCACCTGTCACATTGCCCGTGTAGTGATTGTCTGGCTGCGGATGAACACCCAAGGAAATGTTATTTCAGATAAATGGATGTAGTGGGCCTAAGATCACATGACCCTAGTCCTCTTGTCTTTTTTTCTTTTAGGCTATTGAAAATACAGAATGTATGATAACAATCCCCAGACAATCCCAAGACAATACAGGACTTAACAACACAAACATCAACAGTGAAACAAGGGTAATTCCCCAATTAATGCGCGTGAGAGTGCTAAACAAGTTCAGACGGCGGGTGATTGCGTGCATGCAACAAAATAGCCGTCACTTTGAACATGTTCCTCTCTAAAATTGTCTATGAATATGAGTTTGTTTTTGGATATACATCTTTTTAAGTTTTTATGTTTTCATTGTTACCAAACATCATTTCCCCGGATTTATCTGTTAATTAAAAAAAATATAACGCTATTGAAATGTACGCTTTTCCTGTCTTTTTCATATGCGTCATAATGTTAATACTTGGCAGTCAATTATGATAACAATGAAATCAGACCAAAGTGTTTGGCTTAAATGTATACATCTGATTCATTCGCATACAATAAAATCTATAATATGTTGGGCCTGCTTTTTTGTAGTCACCCGGTAGAATTGACGGATTGTTCTTTATCTGAATCCTATGTGCAACATCGCATATGCGTAATTGCCTATATTATAAGCTGACATATTAAGGGCAACGTTGCCCCAGTGATACAATAGTTAAGACGACTACCTAGGGAGCAGAAATTCGGGTGTTCGAATCTTACTTAGACATTTTGAAAATTGGAATTGAACAGCAGTATCTCATGGATCTTGGCATTAAAAGGTTCGTACTTAGACTGATAGACTAAGTGTCAGTATACTCTTTCAGTCTGAGAAAAACAGTTTTCCAGTGATAGGAGTCAATATTTGTTTCACCTCAAGTATCAACTCGGACGAAGTCAACATATGTATGGTTGATTAATTGAATTGTCAGTATCTGAATCTTTTTCTGATCAAGTGGTTGCTGCTACCCGACTTCTGATACATTAGTTTTATGATAATTGATAACTGATACAATCGATTTTGTATGTTGAAAACATTCGTTTCTAGATTGTTATTGGTAGTTTTATAGAAAAAAGTAGACTGACAGGCATCTACACACGCTCGCACACATACAGACACACGTGCACAGACTCACACACATTCGAGTTAGATCTTGATATGAATATTATAAAGGGAAGTATACTCACGCAGTGTTTAAACAATAGTATATCCTTCGAATCACCGTGATTGAATATTATAGTGATTTATAAGACTAGAATGTTTGCTTGATTTACTAAATGTGATTAGTTTAGCTCTCAAACAGTTCGAGTAACGCTTCCCCATTCATTAAGGCCAGTGACATAATCGTATCTCTCCTAAGAGCGCCTAAAGGTGTCGCTTATTCTGAAATGTCGTTCGCTTTCCTACAATAAAGAGCCCACAATCTACATAGTCTACGTGCACCTTCACAATGATTAGTTTCGTTTGAAGTTTTATAGCAGACGTCCTCTAGTTCTCTAGGACAGAATCATAAAAACTTCGTGTCTGCTTATATAGGTGTCGTATTCTGCCATTATACAATTTGATTGAACTGATCCTCGTCGGCAGGCGTGAAAGCATGATATTGTGGAACTCTTCACTAACAGGAGGACATATTGTTATACATTTCTTTGTTATGTGTATATGAAGTGAGATTGATATAAATTACCTCACTCTTTTATTTCCTGTTTATTTCAAATCAATGGTCGATCATTCCGTCACATTCTGAGGAAATCCTGGTTCTGATTGAGGAATGAAGACTGTTAGCAAGAAGAACGGCCATTTAGAGAAAGATAGAGAGAGAAGGGGATTATGTGATTACGATAATGGTTTTATAGAAGGATATGGCAGTGGTTTGGCATTTTTATAGTAATAATTACAATTCCATAGTTTCTTTTCATGTCTACTTACTACCCCGAAATGAATTTTGTAAAAGAGACAATAAATTGAGTTTTCTAAACTTTTAGTCACAGTGGTTTTAAACTGTTCATGTTATGTTAAAAGTTTAAAACAGAGTTAGAATTTCTCTAGGCCAAAGTAGCTTTAATTATTTTAAAGACGTGGTTTCTATAATATTTTGTTTAATAATAGGGGTGTGGGCGGTTTATTTTTGTCGTGTGTGAATCCCGCTTGAGTGATCGGCTTGTGGCACCGGTTTTAGATTAACAAAAGACGCATTTTTGACCTTTTCTTTAGTGTACCGGTCGACCTCAAGGTCCCTCCTTTAATTATGCATATTGAATGAACATAATATTTTATGTCTGGTTGATTGAGATTAACTTCATGACCGTAACCTTTTTATGGTAGGATACAGTGCATAAAACACGTGTGTTATAATGGATGATTGACCAAATTTCAAGATAGAGGAGACAATATAACTGTCAAATAAAAAAAGCTCGAGTAATTAGGGGCAGGGCGAAAAACGAATACAAGTGTCTTAAAAACCCAGTGTTCCAATAGAAATATCACCCCATGAAATATTGTCTGAGGGAACTCGTTTGATTTCTTTTCATAAATCATTTATGATTGTATTTCTTGACAATATCTGACACGCAAATAACTGTTCACAACATTGAGTGCCCCGTGTTTTTTTTTAGGGGAAAGGATTTGTTTCTTATTCTTAGCTGTACTGGTAGACTGAATGAATACCTAATACAGAAGTGGTGCCTATTAAGACGTGTGGAGGGGGAGGGCCGTTTAAAAAAAATCTATTTCTGTTATGTTTACGAAATAGTTAGCCTATAATGTCAAGGACAGCACGTGATTCCTAAGAATACAAATTCTATGATATAACCAATTTAAGCACCAACAATGCAACTATCATGCTGTAAAAACAAATCAACAAATAACTAACTGATCATAAAACAAACTAATCATCAAATAACTAACTGATCATAAAACAAACTAATCAACAAATAACTAACTGATCATAAAACAAACAAATCATCAAATAACTAACTGATCATAAAACAAACTAATCAGTTTACCATAAAATCAACTAACCACCAAACATGTAAGGTTATATTTCATCCAATCATAGAACCAAATAATCACTGATTTATAGGCAGCAGTAGAAGGTTAGGCTGTCGTCCCTTTGGACCATAGGATTGATGGAATATGCATTAATATACACAGTGGAAGTCACTGCATTTGATATGGCTCTAGATACAATCAAACGAATCATCATTTGTCTTCCTTTCTGACTCTCTCTCTCTCTCTCGTGTTTCATAGCACTTAAAGCTTATGAGACTTTGGATCCCAAAAATCTAAATCTAAATAAATTCTCAGATACAAAAAGACAAAACTATTATTCAAGCATGCTACAAAGTCATGTTAGCATAGGCGTTAATGACATGGCTGATGAACTTGCAAAATATGCTTTATTTGCCGCAAAATAAGCAAGATTAAACTGTCTCACACAGATTTGAGAGATGCAATAAGAAAATATGTCCTTTCAATATGGAAAGAAGACTTGAAGCAGCAAACAATTAAATAAACTGCATTATATCAAACCACAATTATAACTAAGAAAACCCGTAGACTCACAAGAAGAGATTGTGTAGTCTTTACACTTTTTTAAAATAGGACACTCTTCATACAACCACCATACCACCATCAGAACATTCAATCAACTTATTACTGATACATTCAACCACCATACCATTCAAACATTCAATCAACTAACCTCCCGACCTTG
The DNA here is from genome assembly GCA_032362205.1 of Clione limacina. Taxonomy (NCBI): domain Eukaryota; kingdom Metazoa; phylum Mollusca; class Gastropoda; order Pteropoda; family Clionidae; genus Clione; species Clione limacina. Next base: position 6,337 of record JAUUEB010497000.1, read on the forward strand.
TACACAACCAGCTAATCATTCAACCAAACAAGCAACCAATCAACCTGACTACTGACTACCCATCCAACTATCCACATAATGAGTAAAACACCAAATATACAATTATTTAAGCAACCATCTAACCATCTAACTATCTAACCATGCAATGGACTAGCCAGCCAACACATACCTTAAAATGACCAAACCAACCAATCAACCAACCAACCAACCAATTAACCAACAACCCTACCATACAAACAACAATCAACTAACAACCCTACCATACAAACAACAATCAAGCTTCCCAGCAACTATGTAACCAACAAATTTCAATAAAAATTCATAAAATTCCATAATTGAACAACCCAAGTCTGTACTTAAGTACTAGTAAAAATTTACCCCAGTTGATCACCTGATATAAACTTTTGTGTATTGCACAGGCAACGTCAGAAGTAGCTGGACAGGATGGAATCCAAGAGGTTACTGAGACAGACAACATACAAGCAGACAACGATTTGCTGAAACAGACCATACACGAGAGGTAAGAATTAACTGATATTTATAGAAAAAAATATATGCTAACCTTTTATGCAATACTACATAGCAATCAATTGAAGCAGACATTTGGGAGAAAGACGGATAGACAAATAGATAGACAGGTAGACAGACAACGGAGACATTTAAGCAGACACATAAGGTCTATGGTGACAAAATATCTACAGGAAAGCAATGTTCAGAAATGATTTTTTCATACGTTCAAGCGCAGAATTAATAATCATAAATTAAAGAAATTCATTTTTTCTATTGTAAAGTAACATTTATTTATTTCATTTGTTTTTGTTTGCAGTGCTATTCAAATTATTTCATTGGTATGTTTATTAGAATATTTTGAAGTTTTAAAACCTCTTTTTCTTTATCTTAGTATTTCTGAGAATGTTGATGGCCCAGAACCCCTTCAGTCAGATGTTGAGCATCAGCATGATATTGCTACAGCAGAGGACAGTGATATGCCCATATATGGTGATGGATGTCCTGTGTGTATGGCTGCTGCCAAGGATGCCTTTATAACTAGTAAGTTATGTTTGTTATTTTTTAATGCAAATAAAATACAGGAACCATGCACACACAAAAACACTGAGAATATTGTGTCAATGTTGTTGAATTAGAATTCATTTAATATTGCAATCTTCTTATTTTTACAGTTAACCAAATTTTTGTGTGCAGATTTTGCTAGGTGTTGAACCTCCTCATCAACACATGGAATGTTATATTGGAGATGGTGTTAATAATTGTATGTCACAGTATACTGACACCAGTCTAGCACAAATCTATAAATACCAGGAGCCAGTCAATACGGCTGATAAAATCCCATTTTAAAAAGTATAGGGTATGACCCGGCATTTGGGTCGCCACAATCAAATAATGCAAGTAAAATGCAATCATTGTTAAATAACAGAAATACAACGTAATAATAATTTTGAAATAACACTGAGAAAACACAGAAAAATATTATGTGTTTGAATGACTAGATTTTAAGGGAGTTCTTATGATGTATAAAAAGTTTTACTGAATTTGGATCAGATACTGACAGACTAGGTTATTCTTGTTTAAATACTTTTAGTGATATACTAAACGATCTTTTAATTAAGAAAAATGATACTGAGCATCTAGAAGGTATGATATGTATATGAAAGATATCAAAACTAGAATCCAAATGGTAGAAGAAGAAGTGCATACACTTCAAACCATCTTGAAAAACACATGCTTCCAACAATACTGACAAAGGACAAGGTGTATAAGAACTGCAGCATATTTCCTGGTAAGAATAAAAACCAAACACTTGCATGAATTTCCTTCATCATAATCATTTAATGTCAGAGGTCAATGTATCATAGGTTTGACTCACAGTGAAATGGCAGCTCTCCATAGATCATGGTCAAACCTAAAGATGATTAATGATCATGCTTACTAGTTTTTTTAAAGAGCCAACTACTACACTACTGTGAAATAAGTTTGTCCTGAAGCAGGATGAGAAAAAGTTGACACAGAAAGTATTATATTAGTTTATGTAGCAGTATATTAGCAGTGTGGCTGGAAAAAATCGGGGACCTTTTGCCCCTTCTCGGCTCAAAGGCTGTCTCGCTCGAAACCAAGGGTGACTTATACAGAAGCTGTATTTAACCTGTGCTTCTGTATGGGAGTGAAACCTGGCCCTCAAAGGCGGAGGTTACTCAAAGACTTGCCAGAAACGAAATGTCTATGGTCCGTTGGATGTGTGGTGCTACCACAAGAGTTGAACTTTCCAATGTAGAGCTACTTTCCAAAGTTGGGGTCACCCCTATCACAGAGCTAATGCGCTGGGGTAGGCTTCGTTGGTATGTCCATGTGGCAAGAAAAGATGAGTGCAACTGGCTAAAGAGAGTCCAAAGAATGGAAGTACCTGGTTGCCTAGGCAAGGGCCGTCCTCCCAAGTCTTGAAGTGAGTCCTTAAAGAGAAGATTTTAAGACCAAACGCCTTAATCCAGAGATGGTACAGGACTGTCGCGTCTGGCGTAGAGCTATTGTATTGTAAAAAGTCAAACCCATGTAGTTCATATGTCATATGACTGCAAACATTGACAACGACTATAAATGATGATGATGATGATATAACAATAAACACTGAATTGTATGCTTGATTGCTTGCTTGCGTGACAATTAGCTCCAAAGTCTCTGGGTGGATTTTGCTGTAATTTAAACATATGATAACAAACATACTAAAGGTGTACTTGGGCTAATAAAGTTTATGAAAATGAAAATATTTTGGTTTAATGAAGCAATTACGATTCCTTATATATCCTCATCTAATTGAAGACATTTTACCTTTGGTTTTTTGGCCACCTTAATTACCCCAATTCACATCGACGCTATATCTGTGACCGTCCCGAGAAAAAGATAAAGGACAAAAAATAAAAAGTTGGCGACGACAAAACAACACGATGACAACAGAATGACACCCGTGTTGTATTCATACATTAGTTTTCGAACTATTGTACTTAAACACTATTGACAGACAGACAGACAGACAGACGGATAGACAGACAGTAGACAGTCTCTGGGTGGATTTTGCTGTCATTAACACATAGGATAACAAACACACCAAAGGTGTACTTGGGCTAATATAATTTATGAAAATGAAAATATTTTGGATTTAATGAAGCAATTACGATTCTTATATATCCCTATCAATTAAAGGACATTAATGTACCTCATGTTATACGCTACCTTACTCGCCCCTGCACAAGTTCATCGCCCTCTTACAAGGCAAGTCGTTATATGTCACGTGACTTCTCTTAGTGTTTTTTTGGTCAGTAGGTCATTGTTACCTGTTACGGAGAGCTATTTTTTTATATTTTCTTTTTCGCTACGTTCTTTTAAACAAGTACCGCATTTCTATTATCTTCTTTAATATTTACGTGTAAAAGTAGTTTTCTTTTTATGATTTCCTTTTAAACACAGTCAATAGTTTTTTTGGTAGAAAGCAGGGAAAAAGGATTTTTAAATGGGAGGGGGGACATATTGACGCTAAAATGATACCGATGTTTTTTTTTATATGTGATTGATTTTTTCTAAAGGGAGAAAGAAAGCAGGTGCGTATTTAAGCTTTTAAAACTGTGGGGGATATTGGTGCGAAACTCTATTACCAAGTTTTAATATGAGATCATTTTTGATAACATTTAAGTTTTGGAATCATATGGGGAAATTGTCCGTTGGACACTTACTTTTTGCTTTTTATTCAAACTGTGGGAGCATATTTAAGGATACAGGAATGTGTGTCCACACTTTTTAAAATGAGGGAATTATTCTACTGAGGGCGCAAAGCGCCTGACTTTCTACAGAGGTGTACATTTCCGAATAATATTTTAGCATTGCAAACCTAAAGGGAAAATTGGTATTTCGATACTTGCCTTTCTTCTAGTTCTTTAAGATGTGGGGTGTTGGCGCGAAGCGTCATTACCAACGACGCGAAGCATCTGAGTTTGGCATGTTGGTCTTATTTTAATAAGATTTATGTATTGGAACATCAGGTATGATGTATAATTCATTCTTCTTCTACTTCGTCTTCTTTGAGATAATTCTTAGAGGGAGTCTGGTAACGCCGACCTGACGAAGTCGCTAGTAATAA
>JAUUEB010497011.1:0-10480 GCA_032362205.1 Clione limacina
ATGGTGGGCTCACTGATGAGAGCGCTATTCTGTCTGGAGGAAATCGGCGATAAACATAGGCAAATACATATTTTGTACATACTCGTGAATATGTATTGGCAAAAAAACGAATGCGTAAGAAAACAACATGTGATAAAGCATAAATTTGGTTGTTGTGAAATGATACGCCACTAGTTACGACCCTTGGTCCTCACGCTGCAATTATGTATACTGTAATCATACCACTCCTTGATGTTATCATTCCAGTATGCTATTTGCCCTCCTCGGTATCCTTTGACTGTCATTTTATTTTCCACTCAAGAATATATTTGGTGATACTGTTTTTCGTTTGGTATGGCCACAGAAGAGCATGTTTCTTTTTCTGGTGCAGTTCATTATTTATCCTTTTGCTAAAAGGAAGAGTAGTACTTTGTCTTGCTTTTCTTTTCATGTCAGCTGATCCCAAAGGCCTTTAATCTCATTTCAGTGCAGCTGTGACTGTTCATATTTTCTTACTATATAGTAGAACGGAGAATATTAAGCAATGGAGGAGCCTGCGACGGAGCTGCATTGAGATATGGCAGGGTGTTAGGAGTTTGTACATTTGTCGAAAGCGACTCTTTGACATGCCATATAAGTCATTATATCTCTTTCATTTTTGCATCTGTACGTATAACGTGACCAGGGTATTTAAAATGGTATATCCGCTCAAGAGGCTTATTGTGTTTTGTGATCAGTACTTATGTGTTCGATGCCTTTGATATTGCCAGGATTTTAGTTTCCTTATGTTCAAGCTTAGCCAATGATTTCGCTTTCTTTTTTGGCAACATCAAACAGTTGTTAAAGCTTTACCTGTGACTACTCCATCAGAGCTGTGTCATCCGCGTATCTCAGGTTAGTGATATTTTACCACCGTTGTTCACTCCTGCTTGGAGATCTTCAGATTCACGAAAAGATGAATTAAATGTATATGTTAAACAGTAGAGGTGATAATAAACAACTGTATCTAACGCCTAATAGACGTGTAGTTTTTCACCCGCTGCTTATCGCTGCTTTCTGGTTCCAGTACAGAATGGTGACTTCGGGGATGTCCTCATCATTAATGTCGACTCTCTTTAGGGTAAAATTAACTTAGCATGTTTGTCGAATGCTTTAGCAAGGTCTATGAATAAGTCCAAATTGCTCCTGTACAATCTTTTTGTTATGTCGTGTTTTCATTATGTTAAGTTTTACCCTGAGTAATATCTTAGTGATGTGTGCCATCAGAGTTATAAGTATATGATCCCCACATTCCGTTGCTTTGGGATTCATTGGTAAAGTAATGATGACAGGCTTAACAAACTCCTCGGTCAGATGTCCTTGGCTATTAATCTTATTGAACATAATTGTGAGTTGCTGTAGACCAAACTAAACCAAGGTTTTCCACATTGTAGTAGCAATATCATCGAGCCCGAGGCTTTAGTCTTGGATGTGTGTTTGATGGCATCTTCAACTTCATAATGTAACATTTCATGACCTACAACATTTTCTAGTTTTGGTGTGTTTGAACTTGTCTCCTGGAAAAATTATTCACTGCAATCCGTCCGTCTATGTAGTATTTGTTCTTGTTGAACAATAATTCATTATTTCCTTAATTTAATTTTTTTTGTGGAGTTATTCTCTTTTGTCTTAAGCTTTACCACATTTATTATTTATGTTTTTGACATCAGGAAGAATACAAATCAATATAAAAGTGTAGCTGATTGACGCTTTCCCTTTGACTTCAGTTATTATGGGGTTAATAAACGTGTAAGACATAGACAAATAATTATCGAATAATAGTCAAAATATGCCCCTCGATATATATGTTGTGTAACGCTTAGACGTTTTTTATTTTTTAGATATTCATGCTTTTTGACATGTATAGCTATTGTTTTATGGATGATTATCTTGACGTGCTGACATATTTGAAACATAAAATAAAATTACTTAACTTAATGAAATGATCTTTTACCTAAATGGACATGTATTTGGTGAGCACTATCTTAGAATAACGTGAATTGCTTGAGTCTAACTTGGTGCCTTCTTTAAACCAATACATTTCCCCTGGTATCATACGTGCCCTTTTGCATTACACTTAAGCTTGATCATATCGTTACTGTCCGCAAATTTCTCACCTGTCAGTTTAACTGCTGGATATAGACAACGATATTTTACAAATACATATCAAGAATCACACACACACACACACACATATTGTTCCCACATTTTTGTTTAGCATTGTCAAAAATGTAATGACACTATAATAGATATTTTTTATAGACTCATCCTACAATATATGTATACAGTTTCCTTGTTTGGTGGAAGATTTGTATCTCCGTATCATTGCCAAAATTGATACAACCTTGAATTTACAAATGCATCTTAAAACCTCCAAAATCTCAATAAATAACTTAAACTGTGAGGTGCTAATAATTTGTTTAAAAATTTTGAAACGTTGATCGCAATTGTGATATAGAAAATAACAAAACCAAAAGCGTTGCTGAATTCTATGAGTGGTTGGTTATAGTAACAGGATAGTAATATATTCAATAATATAACAAATACAACCAATACAATGTACATAGTCGACTAACCAGGCGTTGATGCTCTTGGTGCTGTAAACAAAAATATATAAGTCAACGAAGTATTTAATGCTTCTCTGTCGACAGGCACTCACAAATTGGCACAAAAAATGATCATCACATTTTAACCTTTATACCTAAAACGTAATAGCTTTATTTCGTTTAATGGAGATTTCTGCAACATCTTTTATCAGTTGCCTGTTAATCGTTTGATTGTGTTCAGTGCTTTAGGGCAATGTAGACATAATTTGTGATGACGTTACATTTGTGTGTACCTCTATAAATAGGTAAATATCGTTGCACCCGGGTTTAACATGGCAAATCGACATTGTCCGGTAATTTGACTTAATGTTCAAACTATGGAAATAGTATTCCTCTCTTATTCAGGTGGCCATTTTTTCTCGAATCTTTATGCACCGATCATAAGCTCAGTATTTGTTGACGCAAAACCGATGCCTATGACGTCGTTTATATATATTTATTTCTTACACCGAAGCCAAAAAGAGTAACATGCGATAAAAGTACAGCGCCCTAGGGCGTACCATCATAGACTGCGTGCACCCACTTACGGAAATACAAGGACAAGTGTGATTTCATTGAGAATTGAGAATACAAAGTATATTATACGAGCAGGAAACATTGATTTTGTGAGCTCTGTATTGCGTGCAACACTGGGCACGTTGTGAGTTGACGACTGTTGTTAGGGAAAATATAAGGGGTATTCATTGCTCTCAAATTAAATAACGTTAACATGGAATTACCATGAGTTGTTCTTAGTGTGTTTTCAGGTACGCAGTTTATGTATAAGAGCCGAGACTGTGGAGTAAGTGTCCCTTGGTTCGTATCTCAGTATTCACCATTTAGTGTTTATTTTTTATCTCGTAACAAGGTAAAGTGAATGTATTACGGTTTTCAGTAATATTATAATTTGTGTATACAAAGTATGAGAAACTTTGTCGTAATAGTGACGAAACTTGTTATCCTCTTAACAAACGGACAATAGTATGAATAATATTTCTAGAATATTGTGTGAATAAATTGTGCGGCATCGGGTCTTGGCAAAAGTGTTATTTACAAACTTAAGTTTGACATGGAGATACACAAATGATTGGTATCAGTCACCTGACACTCATATGTCCCCTCATCAAGTTTGTTTCACGTGTCTCATATGCACGTTCCACTGTTAAATAAATCCTTGTTAAATTGTTTGCTCTACCTAGGAAAGACAGGTGTGTTCATCAAGTTAAGAGTTAATTGAAATACATTTGCTTATGTTATGAAAGCAGTTCCTTAAAAGTTTAAGTATAATTAAATAATTATACATTTCCACGATGACAATTTTGATTTATTTCCGTCTAATTACAATACATTCATCCAATTATTAACTTAAGTTTAAAAAAATGTGACTGCCTATCTCCCTATGTAAAACGGCGTTTACTGTGTATATCACTGTCATGTACGAATACCTATTATAAAAGTAGATTGACACAATTATCAATGAACATATATATGAATATATATATATAAATATATATAGCCTGATGACGAGTTGCACTTTTTCAAACGTGTCATTATATCGCACAAATTTACAGTAATGATATTTTCAAGGCACATTCTACTCAATCAAACACTTTAGAGGTCAATACTGAAAACATTTTTAAAAAAAAACGTGCTCTTCTTTTAGACATGTCTGGGTCGGCTAGCTAGCGTGGTTCGTTTCAACAAATCTTTCTGTCAGTAATCAATTATGATAGAAAGGAAAATATAGTAAAATGTAATTGAAAATAAAGGTCGTGTTGCTCTTGTGTGAAATAACGAAAACTAAAACTAAACAGAAATATCGTTGGCGATAGTTATTTAATTAATTATTACAAATTAAAGTTTTACCTGTACATATGTCCTCTTAGCCCAGGTAAAAGTTCCAACTGTTAACATGTCAGGTTCTTTCATCCCATAATATATCCGTCTCCATACCACCTGTCGATTTGAAAACATGAAACTATGAATTTAATTAAGTGCATTACATATCAAAGGATTTATAATCCAGATAGAAAAATGATGAATGATCCGGGAATCAGTGCAATAACCATAACATATGTTGATTTGTATCAGGTTGTTGTCTTTGTTCTGTACGTTCATAACGAATACATATGACAAAAGTCCAGGGAAAAATATGATTCGTTTCTTTTATACTCGCTAGTATTTTAATCTATTAGTGGATATCAAACACAAATCAATCATTACTATATAAATAATGCTAATGAACAAGTTTATGTAAATTTAAGTTGCGGACTCATTGTGATAAATTCTAGGCTAGTTATTAATTTATGGAAATCACATTGTCACGTAGTCGCACACAAAATAAACTAAATAAAACTACCGGATGCTTGCTTATTCATATCTCAAACATTTGATTTAGCTATTCAGATAATTGTTTGTGTTCAGCCCTGGTATGTTTAGGATATTCCAAGTGTAAACTGCTTGATTACGTACGAACCCGTCCGTCATCAACGGTTATAATACTTGTTATGATACTATAATACCAACAGGACTGATGCATATTGTGTGCCTGCACTTAACCATTGTCAATCGGACAATGTGAAGTAATGAATGATCTACTGTTGATCGCACATTTAACAAAAAGGATGCCCCTCATTAACATGAATGTGCTAGGAATGACACTTCATGTTCAAAACAATCTTTAAAAAAATATACATTACTTGTTTAATATTCGTTGTCACTCAGTTTGTAATTTAGTAAAAATAGAAATGATATCAATCAACCTATTGATATCGTAACGCATGTCGTTGTCCTGGGAGTCACCGCCCATTTTCACGACACAAAGGAATCTTTTCGAGGCTTTATGTATACAAACCCTTAGAATTAGCCTCAACACATAACACAAAACAGAAACTGTTGAAGATTGATTATTTTATTTGTTACATTCAATCTTCGTGTCTATAAAGTGGCCGGCGGCTTATATTTGGATGTTAAGCACTCAGCAATATTAGTTATTAACTAAATCAATATGTCATGAAATTGCGAGGCTTTGGCACATGCCTGGTCCAATGTGAGCATCAGTTCCTTGCAATCAACAATATTGATCTCCCAAAATAGACAAATTCCATATTCCCAATTTGCCCCAAAATGTTGTAATAAAATAATACATTGAACAAAGATTTCGCTTATCGCTACTGGAATTGTCAATCATATTGCTTGATATATGTCACCCATACGTGTAGTACACAAGGTCAAACGACAAACACGATATTCACAAACTGACGTTTTATATACGAAGCACTCCTACAAAACCAACATTTAATCCGATACAAGGCCGACACGAGTGTGCCCTAATAACCGTAACCGTGCCAATTAACTGAAAGATCAACAACTCAAATAGCAAGTGCGAATAAATGTATGTCTTAGATGAAAAAAATATCTCTTTTCCTCTGTTTTATAAATTTCCATGCTCGTTACTATCTACTGTTGACCCTATTTGGTGAGTATAAAAAAAGATGAAAAGAAGAGCTCTTGTAGATCCAAAGCAAAACAGTTGACGTTATCAGGCTTACTTGTTACCAATTCAATTTGTCATCCGATGTAAAAAACACACATTAAGTATAAGATACAATGGCAAAACAGAAATAAACATAAATACAAAAATGTATCTAGAAACACACAATGTTAACATACAATATAACTTCCGGTAATAATTCATGACACAAACAAATGTTGTTACCCGAAACCTCTTGACAAGTTGATAAGAAATCTGAGTCAGTCGTTCGTTCATTACTTACGCAAAGGTTTGTTATGTTTTAATTCTGAAGTTAGTATTCATTTGGAATCCAGAGATGATCGTATTGCAGTATTTCCTGACGGGCCATCATATAATGGATGACGTTCTTGATAAACAGTGCACAGGTTTTGATATTTCACTTATATAACTTTGCTTTGTGAAAGGATACAGCAATACCAATGGTTACATTTAAAGAATTAGCTGCTAGGAAGCAATACACTCTAATACGTATAATGTTAAAAGTCACTCTAACAAATTATACAAGATATTATACGTGAATTTCCAGGACAAATAACTCAAAGTAATGTTAAAAAACGTAAGGATAGATCTGAAACATTAAAGCACTATGGGTGTAATGAAATTTTCCCGTTTTATTTCAGTTTTTCTTATTCAATCTCACCTTGCAATGAGATGAAATGATTCAGTATCGATACATTATTCATCACGATATTTATCCAACATAGAGATCCAAACATTTCATATCAGAAAGTTGTAACGCTATTTTTTTGGTGTTTAAAAATTAAATTTAAATAGATGTCCTTCTTGCAGACTGCCGCTTTAGAAAATAGAAGATAACTTACCTCTTTAGTCCATAGATGTATCACGACACATTGTAATGTCGCTGATTCTCTCATCCGAACTGTGATGTTAGACTTGGTGTTAAGGAACTCTGGTTGATGGAGACACTTTTCTTTCTTATTTGAATATAATTGTCTGGGTAATTTGTGAGCACGTTGATAATCTAAATCGCTTGTAAAAAATGTTTTTCTGTTGAGCATGTGTCAATTGTTAGCGAATTTGACATTTGTTGAAATGTGACAATGATCCTGAAAGAATGTCTTCTCTAAGCCGACATAATGAATCGGTTTTGAAAAATATGTTGGCAATCAGGATATTGTTTTGAATTTTTGTATGCAACTGTGGTAAAGACCAAAGTTGAAAGCACAAATATGTAGTGTAGTTTATTTGAGAACAGTGTGTGTTCCCCAAGTTTTTTTCTTAAGTGTTCAGATGATAAAGTTTCTTCTGAAGTTTGATATTTGGCCCAATTTGATACCCAAAAAAAAAGTACGAACCCGAGCATTTTAAAAAGTCAAACATAATTTAAACAAATATTGCCATTTGTTTCGTCTTCACTTATATCATTTTGTAGGGGTTGGCAGTAAAAATACAAAGGAAATGTATAGGAACTTTACATTTAATAAATAATGGATAATAGCAGGATATCTTGCGCCCATTCAATACTTGTAGTAAAGTAAGATTACGTTTGCTTTAGGGGTTGAACATACTTGAAGTTCAAAAGCCACAAGAGTGTATCGTTTGAACAGTTTATATTCTAGGATTTGTCTTTTAAATAAAAAAGACCTTATTAAAAATGTCAAGCTTGAAACTAAAAAGTACATTGGATGTACACAACATAACACTCCTTCTGATTGCTAAGGACAAGAAAAATTCATAGTTAATCCTTTTCAATATATTCAATAATACCTTGACATTGTACTACGCTTGTATTAAACCAAATAATAAAGTCACAGGCTACAATGCAAGTAGTTTTAATCTAGATTTAAAACAAAATCGAGATGAGGTGAGTGTCAACATATTGAGTGATTATGTAATAGAAAAATTTTAATTATGGTTTCTGGGTTCAATTATTTTGTAGTGAACAACTTTTCGTTTGCCTATAACTATATTGCCAATTAATTTGACAAATAGGCGTAAGGAAAGTCTAAAAACTCACGAAACCTCAAATAAATGTGAAAACAAATATTAACAACTATTCCTCAAAAAAATAGGGTAATATACGATAGTTTCTCGCGTTACGAAGCTAATTTGTCTTTGAGAATCGAGATCTTATCTACATAATATAATTCAAAATCGGTTTATTTATTTGTGGCTGGCTAGCTTGCTGGCTGTGTGTGTATGCACTGAGATTACAGCCACAGTTTTGACTCAATAGGTCTAAAACCTTCACAAGTTGTTGGTAGGTATAACCAAATGTATGGTTAAGCTTTCAGTAACAATCGGTCAGCTGTAAACAAAGTTATTAGCTGTTTAGTTTTGGGTGCGTATATTACAGAGAAAATATAGAACAAAAAGAGTTTCACACAAACGTAATTGCATTATTATTTTGAATTTTCTCATTTGTACCAAAATATACTCCTTCATGTTGTATATTTATGGCACTGATGGTTTTCCCGACATATACAAATGTATTACTCCGCGAAATCCACCAACATTTTAAGTCGTGTGATGATAGACAATCCGGGGATAACCTAATTAAGAAAGCAGTACTTACATGATAACATCAGTAGAAGATCGTAGCAATTCTACCAACTCGCACATTTCACACTGATCTTGACATTCACTTTTTATTATTACACGTAATTTGATAAACAAACCGATTTTTTCTTTAGTGTTTACTCTGTTTTGTGTACGCAATTTTAACTTAGTTTGCTAAAAATATGTATTTGTTACTTTTAAAAATTTGAATGTACTCCAATCATTTCCAATTTGCATTATAATTACAGTTTTAATTAAAAAAACACATTGTATCGCTGTGGTTCATTATGTTAGGGGCGTGAAAAACAATGCTAAATGGTTTGCCTCATATACGACACGTGAAGCATACCAACTGTTCTTGTGACTTACAACACTTATAATTGCGAAATGTTTAGATAGGAATATCGTCTATAAAGTCACTTAAACCTTACCCTTCTAAGGCCTTTGTAGTTTTACATACACTGATGAATAAAATGTTACATATCAAACAAAACCATGAGGCAACCATTACTGTACATTGCTACAAAGTTAGAATGACAACCACAAACAGCAACGTATTATGCTGTCATTTTCATTACATTGAGAAACCTTCTCGGTAACCCGTCAATGCTTAAGGGTAATATCAAAGGCATTAATTGGCTGTGGTATAACTATTGCACCCACACTTTTAGCTTTGATAAATTTCAAGATGTGTTACTCGACCTTTCAATCCCTTATCAACATAACGATTTGTTTGCTTTTATGTCGTCAAGAGACTGGCAACGGTAACGCATAATGATAGAAAAACTAGAAACATCTAGAGTATTAAGTGTTTGACTGTGTGGGTGATTTCTGTCAGAAGTCATGAACATATTCCTACATTGTTACTATCTGAATAATGCCAGAACCGTATATACTATTTATGTTCTGATCTATGGGATCGATATGAAAAATGACACGGAATAAAAAAAAAATGGTTTCCAAGGGATCATAATTGTCTTATCTGGTGTAGTGTCTGTAACTTATCATTTAAGCTATTTATTTTCCCGATGGCTACTTTTCCCGTGAGGACATTTATTATAAAACAATACACAATCTAAATCGAATGCACACAGCTGCAAATATTGTTCCAGTGAATTAATCAACAATAGTGCCGACGCTAGTGCTCGACCCACTTCCTCTCAGGTAAGAATCGGGTACGCTCTCCACTAAACCACCGCGACGACCGATAACATATTTGCCATTTGGTCTGTCACTGAAAGTATCGACCTTTCATATTAAACGTCATTAAATTTAAATTGAAAGAATACATCTTTACATATGTTTTTTTCCATTTTGTTAAGAGTTTAAAGGCAACAGTGCTACTTAGTTAGTTTATGTGTTGGCAAAAAGTCCATACGTTCATCTTCTTAGACAGGTTCTCACTTAGTGCTACCAATCTCATAATGTCGAAACCAGACAAATTTACCTCTTAACAAGCAATTTTAAATAATCTTCAGTATGATCTATCTACGATTTGAATATCCTACTTCTGCTATGAGGTGGACATTAATAGTTAAAAACGTTACACCACTGCTAAAAACATATTAAAAATAGAATGATCAATGAATTACTTGACATCAAACCTATGGCATTAACCACTGAAACCGTTGCGTGCTCTCTGATGTGTTGCGGATCATGCACTGCTAAATCATCAACTTTGCAAGCGTAAGCAATGTTGGAGGTATCTTTAGATGTTGCAGAAGGTAGAATTTATATATATATTATGTATCTGTTATTTGCTTGCTTATATATATATTTCATACACATGCAAATGTAAGTATGATGATACCATTGAGTTCTC
>JAUUEB010497022.1:0-10480 GCA_032362205.1 Clione limacina
AGACAGAGACAAGAGACGGAGACAGGAGACGGAGAAGGGGACCGAGACAGGAGACGGAGACAGGAGACGGAGACATTAGACGTAGACAGGAGACGGGGACAGGAGACGGAGACAGGAGACAGCAGACGGAAACAGGAGACGGCGACAGTATACGGAGACAGGAGATGGAGACAGGAGACAGGAGACGGAGACAGGAGACGGAGACAGGTGATGGAGACAGGATAAGAAGACGGAGACAGGATACGGAGACAGGAGACGGAGACAGTGGGAGGAGACGGAGACAGGAGACGGAGACATGAGACGGAGACAGGAGACAGAGACAGGAGACGGAGACAAGAGAAGGAGACAGGAGACGGAGATAGGAGAAGGACATGGAGACAGGATACGGAGACAGAGTCATAGACATTTTATGAATAGATTTCGATTTTTTATAACATTCTGGCTACGCTTGAAACGAAAATACCTGTGTTTTTTTAGGTGGACTTTTGATGTAAATGGTTACATTCTACGATTTTAAATCCAAGTATATATTCAAAAATTATTGGGATATTAGCGCGAAGGGGTCCTTTTTGATACTCTTTATGTATTTGAAAAATAGAGGGGGTGGTGATACGTTCTTCTTCTTCTTCTTCTTCTTCTTCTGTTAAGCAACTTCTTAGAAAATTGGGTAACATCGAAGCGACGAAGTCTCTATCTATAACAATATACACTGCATTGTACGCTTGCGTCTCAATTCAAGTGGAGGTATTTTGCGCAAAGTGTTAATACCAATGCGCTTGGTGGGTGTTTTGTTTCTTCTGTTGGTTGAATGCAGGGGGTGTACTCAGGCTTTAAATACTGAGGGAATATTGACGCGGAGCACTATTACTGAAGGCGCGGAGCGCCTGTGATTTTATATGATACCCTGTTTGATAACATTCAGGCATTAAAATCATATTGAGATATTGCCATTTGGACACTATTTCTACCTTTACTTATCCAAACTGTGGTGCGAAGCGCCTGAGTTTTGCATGTTGGTCATTTTTTAAAACACTTTTGCATTGGAACCTCGGTAGCTCTCAACACAAAAGCCGTTGGTTTGTTTTATACTAAGTTAATTACGTGCGAGTTAGCAGCATATACATGTATGCAAAAGCGAGGTAAATGATTTTGATAGAAGATGTTTTATTTATTCTGATATTGAATCAATATAATTTTACTCTTTGATAAACACATACCTTTATTGATCACGTGTGTATTCGATTTTCGATCGTAACAAAGAAAAATCGAGAAAAAAAGCATAATTTATGAGTTTGCTCTTTACATATTCATAATATCATACATAACATCCGAATGAGTTCTAGCTATTACGGTACATTGTAGTAAAAAACATAATATGCTGATGTATTGATGCAAACTGGTTCTTAGATTATACCATATTCTAAATAACGCAAGCAGCTATGAGATTATTCAATTGACATAAATCACCAATGTCTTTTTGCGTGTCAGTTCTAAGAGTGTCCTCGATTAGATTTTTCAATAAACCTCCAGATATTATATTTTGTTGTAGTTGTTTTTATCTGTCAGATGTGATCCAATGTATTTGTTCTATGCTACGCGTGTATTTGCCTTCAAATTTGATCAATAACGGTGTTAATAATCGTTATATCTTCACATATCTTTTACATAAATATATATTCTGCAACTCCGTTGTGGGCTCATTATTTATTTTAAACTTCTTTTTGTGGTAGATATATATATATCTTATTATAACAACCGTTAAGATTGATTTGTGTGTCAACTCTACCCTAGGTGTAAATTGGGTTCGAAACTGTTGGCAATATCATTGTAAGATTATCTAGAAGAATTGCGAAATAAGCATTGTATATGTTCTTGTAAAATGAAGAAAATAAATACCGTACAGGAGTTGATACATAATGAATAAAAAAGGGATACCTTATCTTGCAACATTGGCACACTTGATGTGATCTCCTTCAACGTTAGAAAAACAGCATGTTTGATGATGTTTAACAGAAACTAACTCATGTTACCTCATTAAGGTCAAGTTGACTTTTAAAACTGTTTTCTTTATATTCATCTCAGCCCGATGTGATCATTGTTTAGACATACCTGTTAACATAGCAGCCATACAATATGGTGAGGTCACCTTTGAAATGAGTTCACTAATTATCTAAACAGGACGTGGTTAGTTATTTTTACAAAGGCAGAATATGTTTATTTTAATCGTCTTGAACATCAATAAGCAGACGATATGATTTTTTCATGAAATCTTTAAGCAATTGATAAACACGTGGTGGTGGTATGTTAATAATATATCCATAAAAATTGTTGTTTTGACACTTTTCATATCTTACAAACACTTGGCATCTGTGAATATATCAGGCATGTTTAACGAAATGTTTTCTATTTTAGAATGGCAATATCCCTGAGTCTACCTCTAGAAGAATAATTCCTAAAAATGTAAAAAAAAAGTTATTTTCTATAGACACAAGAAGTACACAGTATGCCAAGTTAAAACCCCTGTCTAGGACAAAGGAAATATATTTTAGACACACTTAGATTTTTAGAAAATTGTGTCTAGTTTTGCGTCTCATATCACTTTTAATCAGCCTGCTTGATGATTGTAAATGTGTTTCATCTTGCTTGTGTATACATTTGTATCAACAAAAATAATGAATGCTGAACGCCTGAAACAAGAAACCAAACCAATAAAGAGAAATGAGATAATGTGAGACAGCTGCTGATGTCTCGGGAGGTAAAGAACACATCACAGCATCATATATGTAGATGAATGTATTGTCATCTTTGTTTGTGAATATATAAATTAAATGGGGATCGTTCGTTAAAATAGCTGAATTGGTAATACGTTCGTTTATTGATATTTCAAAGCACAAAAGGCAATAATCATCAACTCCTCTAAAAAGTCAAGCGGTTTGCCAGATAACTTTTACATTCTGCTTAAATCTCAGATGGATGCTACATAGTTTACAACCTGTCATCTGGCTTAAGGAATTGTCAAACTGTCTGGCAATGTTATTATTGAATGTAAACTTAAATATATATGTTTTTCTTAAGATTCTATAAGTTACTCTTGTAGTTTATACTATAAAAAAGTTCAGATTATGATCATCTTTTGATAAATACTTTCAGAGTGTCTTTGAAACACCTTTATGACCTTCTTAGTTAACTAAAGAAGAGTTTATTTGAGAAGGTTGTCATGCACATACTATGGAAAGATCAGCGAAGCTGTAATGTACTCAATATGAAGTGGATAGTTACCATGCATGCATTTTAAAGACATTCATTTTCAGAGACATGATGTTTCTATCGACCCATAAAATGTAAAGGGGACAATGCAAGTGATATATTTTCTTGAGTATCTGAAATGCACAATCCTTGACTTTAAACCATACATTAATGAAGGACTTTGGGCGAAAAACAACATTGTCTATCAAATAAGGCAGAAAATTTGACTTCTATAAGTTCTTGTTCTTTAAACGAAAATACACATATATTTCCATAAAGTCCAAAGCAAGCATTGTGTTTGCATTCTTTCATTAGGGTTCTCACCTATTTTTCTGAAGTAAATATAGCCTAGGGCATCTGAAACAGTGGTTTAAAGCTGGGGACTTTAGAAGTAATTGTATTTTAATGACGTCACGTCCGTACTTTGTTTCATTTTTAATCAGCTAAGCATCTCCAATAGTATTAAAATTAAAAACTTAAATCTTTAAAAGAAAGTGTATGATGCCTAGTTGTTGTTTTGAAAAGACTCAGTAATTGATTATGAAAATTATAGATTAAACCGCGCTGTTATGCCTTTAAAAACCATCAAAAATCGGTATCTACTTTATTTCATGTCCTAGTGCCCTGAACATTTTAACCGATACCTATTGCAAACTGGTTTCAAATAATAGACAAAACATTAAGCTAGTTGTCGATTCAATCTTTTCTGACTATGTCGTTTTTCAACATGATATACGTTTTCTTTATTCCAATAGCGACAAAGACCTTTACTAACAATGTTATATGGGTATTATTTTGTGCTCAAACGCTAGTGGAACATGAAATTGGGTATATTTCTTTACCAAATATTGAATGCTGATTACTATTTCGACGTTACATCAAAGTTTTACAATATTTATGTGTGGCGCTTAAAGGGATGGGGGAGTATAAATATCTTCATACTCCAATGATTAAATAACCAAGTTACCAAACCGTTTTTTTTCATAATAAGTATGACTGTACATTTTAATATTGTCCGTTAACTTGAAAATATATTCATCGCTCTTAACCGACAATTATTGAATGACTTCTAATCATTAAACAGTCTTACTCCAAGGAACTTTGGTTTATCTTCGAGATGTAACATCTCGTTTCCTATTATTAGCATATTTTGTATTTGTGTGTGTGTGTGTGCTTCCTAATAAAAACTGTCGTCACGGACTTGTTGATCGCCATGTGCCATTTTTCACAGTATTCTTCTACGTGATTAAGACATTATTTTTGTTATCTTTCCAAAGTTCTTGCTAGAAAATCAAACAGCAAAATTGTCAACGTATAGTGATCTTTCACACCATCTATGTCCGAGGTTTTTAAAAATGTCGGCTATTCCATCGATTTACAATATGAATAGAGTACATCTTATGCTGCTTCCTTGTGGGAGACCTTCGTGTATGATTTCTCGTTCCGATGGTTCTCTGATGCAGGTTGTTGTTATCGTCCTTTGAGTGAGGTAATACTTGAACCAATCATAGGCTTGTTCTCCTATTCAAGCCTGTCGCATCTTCAGCTTTAGTCCATCTCTCCAGACTGTGTCGTAGGATACGTTTAGATTAAATAATATACATCCTGTGGACTGTATATCGTTCTTATTTCTCTTAAATCTTTCTTTGACGTACTGTACCAATCTTATTATTGAAGCTACGGTTGCCCCTGAATTCATATATTGGACTTTGCTAAGCATGTTTCTGTCTTCGAGGAAGTGTACCAGGCGCCTGTTTGCAATTATTGCCATTAATTTGCCCCGACAGCTCGTTAGGGATAAAGGTCTGTATCTACTCGGGTTGGTCTGATTATTTCCTGCTTTTGTTAGTGGACATATGTTTGCTGCTCTCCAATAATCAGATACCTTCCCTTTTTCCATGATCATACTGAGTAATTTCGCGCTGCTTCTAGGTCCCAGGTTTCATAGTTGTTCGTATATTATATGTCCTGGTACTTTTCCTGTTTTGCACACTTTCAGCGCGTGTTCTAAGTCTTCGGATGTGAATTTTGCATCAATTGTTATGGAATACCATGTGCACCCCTCTCAAGAAGCTCAAGTTATCTGAAGATGGCTTCAACCCCCGGTTTTGTGTCTTGCTGTTTATTCACTTCTGCAAAGTGTCTGTATAATCTTTCAGTCATGTCCGCTGGGCAGGATGGTTTTGCCTTGTTCGTCATTCAGCGCGACTTTGTTTTCTGTATTTGGCTTGTTTTTAAGCCCTTTCATTATCTTCCATATATGTGTCCAATCGTTGATTTTACCATTTCTTGACAATGCCAGTATTCTCTTATGCACTTGATAGCAATCTTTCTTCACCGTGCTGCCAGCTTGTTAACAGTATCCTGCTTGTTGGCGTTGGTCTTCGTTTGAACGTCTTTATGCTGTGTGCCGATCTCGTATTGACGCTCTGAGTTTTTGTTTCTGTAATGTTTGAACTTTCTTCTACTCTTGTCTATCTCGTTTCTAGTTTCTTTCATGACTGTTTCTAAGTGTTTTTGTAGGTCTTTGCATGCTTCATCTAAGTTATCGGGTGTTTGTTGTGTTGACAGTTGGTATATTAGCTTCTAGATTTTGACTGTGTCCATACTTTTGAAATTCCAACCTTCTTTGCTCAGTGCTGGTTCGCTGTTTTTTCGAATAGTCAAGATGGATGAAACATGGTCGTGGTAAAGTTATCTTGTCACGATATGATCGGACATCTGCCGATACTAGTGCTATTTCATGCACACTAGATGTGTTGCTTTTAATGTCTCATTTATTGTGTCCATATTTTGTTTATTCTTTTCATATCCAAACCAAGTTACTTGTATTGAAGTCACCTGCCATTATTGTATTCTCTAGGTTGTTCCCTCGGATAAAGCCCGACTCGTCTCCTTTTGAACTGCAGCCGTTGTACACTGTCATAAGCCTGTTTAAAAAAATGGGATTTCAGTTGCTGTAGGTACTTCAAGCACGTATATAATACCTAATTTCCCAGTCTATTTATCAGTCAAAAACTGGATACTTTAATTTTAATTTTGTTGTTACAACTTTAATAAACAGTTCAATGTTTGATAATAGATACCCACTGTTATTTAATGCCCTGATTTTCGATACATATCAACGATACAATAACAAAACTGGTATCAGAATATACGTTACAGATGCGACTTGTGTTTTATGCACAAACTGTCATGTAAAATTACTGTTATTTCAATAGACAAGTTAATAATTAGGTTTTTACATTTTCTTGAGGCGAAAGAGAAGTCATAATACAGAGTATCGTAAAATAACCGAGATATTTTTTGTATGTATTTTTGTTCCTATTGTTGGTTATGATCGTATACCTGCATATTATAAAAACAGTTCAGGAGTCATATTGAACATAATTAAGGTCGAAATTAACTTTGAGGTTGGAAAGGAGCAAATCGGTTTCCGTGCTGGAAGTTCAACAAGATAGGGCATCTTCTGTCTAAACATATTAGCACAGAAGCAAATAGTAGTACAAAAAACCGGTATGTGTGCTTCATCACTGCAGTCAGAGCCTTGAAAGACTCGTGGATGCGGTAAAAGTAGGCAGTGATGCCATGGAACTCAATATTATTATGAAGACAACAAAGACTACAGTGATTTATTGAGATAATAATTACCAAGCAACCATTGAACCAGGAGGAGAAATACTTGAGCAGCTGTAAAAGTTTAAATACTCTGACCAAACAATAAGCCCTGATGGCATAAATGAAGTTTAATATCAGATTAACACTAGCAAAATGCAGAATCCAACAAATGTACAAACTATTAACATCAAGACAGTTGTCCATCAAACTGCGCCTAATACTCTTCGTTTGCTATATTTTCTTTACACTGTTACATAGATCAGAAAAACCAACATTCTTAGACACTGGAGCAGGAATTGGAGGTCTGGTAGATGTGGCTATTAAGGTGCATGGGGAGATCAGCTGGAATGTAAAATGTAAAAGTTCTCCAATGTCTGAACACTAGTAGAAACTAATGGATATAATTTAGAAAATTATAATAAGTGTTTAAGCAACATCAAATGACGCAAAAGTATTTTGACATAAATTGTATTTGTAAAATAGATTAGAAGCAACCAAGAAATATATTAAGAACAACATTGACAGATACCATTAAAGAATGGTCTGGACGCAGTATTACGGAATGCACTATAATGACAGTAGATTATTATCAGTGGGAACGCGAAACGTCAACACCTTGGAAAAGATTGTACACTAAATTAAGTGTGTTAAGCGAAATTTATAAGCAAAGTAAATTTTCGTAAATGTATATCCCGCCTGAGAAAACTACTAGGTTTTTAGGATGGAAGACTTTTTTTCTTTATGAACGTTCCCGTTTTATCTCTATGTTTCGTTGCATAAAGATAGCAACGTGTGTTATTAATGATTATGTGTTTGCTCAATTGCTCACCCTATGTTTATGTTATTTCCGCACATATATTCTTCATAACGTTTTTGACACCACACCATGAACTTGAACCCAGAACGTTTGGCTCTTATTTGCACTCGCTGCACTTTGAAGTTATTGTTACATACGTTAATCACAGATTGGTTATATGACGCTACGATGATGTCTGTTCCTGTAAGAGCAACGGTCACTTGCGTGAGTCAAGCATGAATGCCAACAGACTGTGAGTTTGGTTCGTTTGACATTTCACGCCCAATCTAGTCACTTATTTGACATTTTTATTGATGGTTTTGCTCTTAGTCCATAGTTGTGGCTTTCCTTAGATACTTAAAAAGGAATACAAAATAAAGTAACACTTCAAAAAGATTATAATAAAGAAAACATCAAAAGTAGTATGTGCGATTGAAAAAAAACTTGCAGTTATTATTATAGCTCACAATGCCACTAGTCTAAAATGAAAAGAAATCACGAAATTAGAACATATACCGCATGATATACTTTAGCGTCCGTCCTTTTTTCTCTTAATGAAACATTAACCAAAGTCACACAGGAAACGTTATCATCCGGCATCGATCCTGATAATTCACTAGAACGTGATAGTTGGGCAAAGACTAAAATAGGAGGGATTTATAAACAATCTTGTGATTTTTAATCATCACATAAAAGAATAGCGAAGTTTGCTGGGGCGGAAGTCCAGACGGTTAGAATATGGCTTGTGCCTTTAAATCAAAAACCAACAAAATCAGCACAGGAAATTTGTAATCGGCATGACGCCCCTGATTATTTGCTAAAACGTGACTACTGTTAGGTAGGCAAAGATTAAAACTGAATGACGTAAATCAAGGAATTTGTACTTTGTAACTCCCAACAAATGAAAGGGCTTTTTCTGTGAGAGCGGAAGTCCAGAAGAAAGATATTTAACAGTGTGACGAAGAGCACTAGTGACACAAAACTGACATAGGATGAGGGTGACCAAATCATGCTTTAGAATAATCTCAAATGGTTCAACTATCAAATGTGAATTTGACCTTTTTGCTGAAAGTGTCATAAAATAATTGATCAATCTTTGATTTTGACATCCTTGTATTTTCACTTAAATATAAAATTTAAATCAGGTCTACCTCAAGAATTTCTGCTGCTGATGTTGAATCAATATAATCTTACTCAATGATAAACAAATATCTTTATTGATCACGTCTGTATTCTATTGCCGGCTGTAACAAGAGGAAATAAAGCACCATTTATCATTTTTCTCTATAGATATTCATTATATCCAACATAACATCAATTTGAGTTATAGCTATTACCGTACATTGCAATAATGATATAATATGCAGATGTATTGATGCAAACCGGCTCTTAGATTACATCATATCTTAAATTACACAAGCAGCTATGAGTTTATTTAATCATCATGAATCATCAATTGCTTTTAGCATGTCAGTCCTAATTGTGTCTTCGATTAGGTTTTCCTAACATACCGGATGTTATATTATGTTGAAGTTGGTTTTTGCCTTCCTATTTGATCAATCACTGTGTTAATCATTGTTTATATCTTCTCATACTTTTTCTTTTACATAAATAGAGTTTATGACAGTTATTCCACGCACAATTATATTATGCAGTGGTATATTTTATTCTTGTGTGTGTGTCCGTCTGTTTACGCGATTACTTGCGTAATTTTGTTTGGATCTCTTCCATTTTTAAGTTTTTTTGTTATATGTTCTTTGTTAATTTGGCAAAAACACGCTGTGGTCACATCTTCTGAGTTAAGAATCTGAAATCTTGAAAAGAGGCTCTTCTAGTGACTTTCTAAAACCAGCTTTCACAATTTTTGAATAATCAATTAAAAAAAACAGAGCTATGGTCACTTTGAGTATTTTGCTATATGGCTTTGTTGATTTTTTTCGAACACGCTGTGGTGACATCGTCAAAGATAGAAATCGGACATTGTGCACAGAGGCTTAATTCGTGGGCCCCTAAAACTTTGAATCAATTTTTTTAGAAAAAACAAAACAGTTTTGACAGAGTTGTCACTTTTATTTTCATGTACGTTATTTAGGCAGTGGACGCATCGTTGGTAATAAGACTCTGAAATATTGCACACAGGCTCTTCTAGGGACCATCTAAAAATATTTGTCTCAACTTTCTGAAAAATATGTTCACAGAGTTATGGCCCTTGAGTTTTTTGTTATGTTCTTTGTTACTTGTGTCTGATGTGCATGGTTGTACTCTCTATGAGTACTCATTTTCTAGTTTCTATTATGTTTCTCTGATGTAAGCAGGATATTTCTTTTAACTTCTTTTTGCTGTAGATATATTTGTCTTATTATCGTAATTGATAAGTAGGTACATTATTTTGATTGACAAAAGTGGGCATATTGAGAGGATATAAATTTAAACAACCTTTTTTACACCTTGAAGCTTTATATTATATAGCCTTCATTTTCCTCAACACTTGTCTAAATATGCATGTCTAAATAGACATTGTCATTGTAATCAATAATGTAAGTAGATACTCATGCATGTTTCATTATGTCAACAATCTTGTAACTTTGTCCATCAGGGCCGTCCATAAAGTAGGGGGGGGGGCATTTAGGGCCCCCAGAAAGCTAGTAAAAAATAAAAAGAGGCAAAAACAGGGGGAGTAAAAAAGGCAGAGGTAAGAAAGGAAACAAAATAAGTAAAAATATGTTAAAACAATCATCCGGGGCCCCATGTGGAGGGTCCCATTTGGGGGTCTCTTGAGTAAAAGAAAGTTTAAAGACAAAGATAAATCCACAAGTGAGG
>JAUUEB010497033.1:0-10480 GCA_032362205.1 Clione limacina
CAGACAGACGGTCGGACGGACGGACGGACGGACTGACGGACTGACTGACGGACGGACTGACAGACAGACAGACAGACAGACAGACAGACAGAGCGAAAGAGAGAGAGAGAGGGAACACAAAGAAAAGAAACAAAATTAAAACAAAAGAGACTGGATATTCATCACTATAAATCAGGTAGAAGAGAAGCAGACGCCTAAAGGAAGAAAAGTAGAGACTTGCAAAACGAAAGGCAATAATTCACTTATACCACTTATCCTACGCACCACATAAATAACAATGTAAAAAAGTCTTCACAACCACTCAAGGACTAAAATGGCAACAAAATTAATTCCTTAACTTGATAAAACACACAAAAACATGCAGGAAATCATGCAAACACATCAAGTGTTTCACAGAAATGACGTCATAAAGCAATCCGTTCACGTCACATAGAGATACGTTTGCGTCACATGACAACGATGAGGAATTATTTTTGACTTTCATTTAAACGATATTTGAAACGACCTGTTACCATGTTCATTATTAATTTATTAACAATGCGTGTGTGCATCTTGTGGTACAACTTAATTTGTGTTGTTATCGTCGTCCAATGTCTGAGATTGCCATGGTCAGTCGGGGTAATAATGTAAGATTGTAAAGCGCTTATAGCCCAGGTTGTGGGGATTAAGCGCTATATAAATGATCTCCATTATATTTTATTATGAAATTCAGAACTTATTTCGAATTAAAATGTGTTTTTATTAATTCATATATCCCTCTAAAGTCTGTTTTACCTTTAAAAAGGCCCCATCATGCGGTCAAGGAGCGTCTGGTTTATAATAGAGTAGTGAAGAAGTCATGTACTTTGACACAAATCAAAATAACAATAAAATAACATTGAATGTTATAAAATACCAACAATAAGTAATGACACATTAAATATCTTCGTAGAATTTGGAACTACTAATTATTTGTCATAACTATGGATCATAAAAGCATGCTGCATTTGACGACAAATGACACCGAATGACAAAACATTTTTGTTTACAAATGACGCTTACAAAATGATGATTGGTAGAACACAAAACAGGTTCGAATTATACTGACAAACGAAAGATCTAGGTCGGTGAACTACATTGGTTTGAAACAAGCAAGACCATGACATATTTTAATTGGTAATAACATCCGTTTGACACATATGTCATATGTGGGACACACCTATGTAAGACAACTACAAAGTTTTGCCACGAGTACGAAAAAATGACCGTTACACAACTTAAGTTGGCCAATTACATGGTTTTGACAGAAGTACATGACGAAATAAATGCAGTTAACTATATAATTATGACACAAGCACATGACGCACCTAAAGTTGGTAAACTATATAATTTTCTAAACAAGCACATAACAATCTAAAGGCGGTTAACTACACAATTTTTAAACAAGCTCATGACGCATCTAAAGTTGGTCAACTACATAATTTTAACACAGACTAATTACTAATTACTAATTACTAATTACACACCTAAATTTGGTGAGCACCAATCATGACCACAAGACAATGTGTAAAATTAAACTTACCATCCGTTCTGTACTTTTTTCTCGCTTATTCTTAAAGACAAGACAAGGAAACCACAACAGTTTAACAAACATTAAAATATGTTGATATACATAAATGAATTTAACTGAAAGTTTAACTAAATTTAACTAAAGTGTTGTTGCCGATGTCCATATTGATTGTTTTATACTTGAACCACAAACATATCGGACTGTTTCTCGCTTGCCTTGTGGCCACACTTGTTGTCAATATATCGGACTGTTTCTCGCTTGCCTTGTGGCCACACTTGTTGTCAATATATTTTCGGACTCATCTGTCCCTTATTCTCAATGTTGAGTGTGGCAATGTTACTAGGTTTTCTTCCGTGATTATGGGTATTTTTTGGGAGGGAGATTTGTGGGGGAAAAAGAGGTATTGTAGGTAATAGGGGGACAAAGTGGGGGTATGTCCGTTAAGAAACTGAAAGATAATCTGTACAGCCTTACCTCTGTCTCCTCCCTTTCACCCTATTGTTGAGTGACCCAAAAAATGCGTGTCAGAATTAAAGAAGCTTTAAAAAAATTCAACGATTAAATGTTAAGAGGTTATTAAAGAAAAACTAATCTGTCTTGAACAAATAAGAAATATTTCCAAAATGTAAAAATAAAAATAAATAATATTGCGTTATTGTCTACAATGAGTAAAAGACGTTGAACAAAAAAGTCGACATACTGCTACTGTCTACAACAACAAAACGGTTTCAACAAAACAAAAAAGTTCACTTTGTGTTTTCCTCAACAGCGAAAAACGTTTTCAACGAAACAAAAGTATACTGTGAACAACTCTCTACAACGAAAAATATTTTTTACTAAACAAAAAAGACGACCAAAAACATTTTTTACATACAAAACCAGAAATGCAAAATGAAACATTCAAAATTGACGTGAACAGAGGCGATGAAACACATATTCATGGGGCATAATTTTACGAAAGAACAAAATTTCGAAACAAAATACAATAAGATAATAGCATGTCAACACCTAAAGATAAAATATTATTTTCTTTAACATTCATCGTCATAAATTAAACTTGAATCAATAAAACCATAAATTATATTAATATAAAGGACTGAGTCTTAAACATGACGTTTTTGTGTTTAACGATTGGTTAGATATAAGAAGGCTTTCAATGTCTATTTGATAATGATTGACCAGAAAACTTTCAAATGATTTTTTGATGAAGAATTGATTAGAATTCTTTCAATTTAATGTCCTTTTGATGACGAATGGGTTAGAAGACTTCCAATGCCTATTTGATGACGATTGATTAGATTACATTCATTGATTTTTTATGAAGATGAACTAAAAATCGTCTCTCAAATGTCTTTTTGATTACGATTGATTAGAAGACTTTCAATGTCTTTTTGTTATCGATTGAGATTTCCATTTAAAAGCTAATTTAGTGAGGGATAGGATTTTTAAGATCCTTGCTAAAATTCTGTGATATCATTAATTAAAGGGCTTTCGTGACTTAGTTTTTATGAGGTTATGTGACACATCTTTGATTAATGATTGACAGGTCATGATCACTGAAATCGGTATTTGACCAGCGGTCATCTTGTCGATGATAAAAATGTTAAATATGTCACACTAGTGCATCAATGCCCGGCGCGTGAGTCAGCTTGTCGACGGACATTCCAGATGCGCCATCGTTTGCTCTAATTTGTCGTCGTCGTCTGCCGTCTAGCGGAGTTTCCCGTAGACTGCGGTCTGCTGACGCACTCAATGACACCAATTACACAGTAGCCGCCCCTAGTCAGACTCTCTCTGGTTCATATATTTTTATGATGTCACTTTGCCCTAATCAGTAATCAGACGACTTGTAAATAGACCTCGTAATTTTACACCTGAATGACTGTCATGAAAAAAGCCTTCGGAAACCAATTCAACCGTGTCAAAATTGCGTGTGTTTGGAATGCTTTGAGTTACACCCTAAGAATGTTGGGTATTTGAAACTGTTGACCAAACATTTTTTGTGCGTTTGTTTTGAAATATATTTAATGTCTCCATCAACACATAATAGGTTATATTGGCGATGGCTCTATTTTGATGTTTCTACGTGCTTGCTACACAAAACATAGATTGTAAGATGCAGCACAACACGTACACCCTACCAAGTGATAAGATTATTTATTGAGGCCAGACTGACCCGTCTTAGCAGGAATTTCTTAAAATCAACGGTCATAACCGATTGTAGAAGTTTTTTTATGTGGCCCTTGAGGGATTCAAAAAACGGACCAAATGCTCACAGGGCATTTGGGACACCATATAAAAATCTATGCCTACAAATACACGCTATAACATTGATTTTTCTTAATTGATTCCAATATATCCCAATTAGGGACTTCAAATATTCGACGTCCTCCACTCGTCCGCGAAGCTTGACGTAAGACCTTTCCGTGACATGAACTGTTAACATATTTGACTGGTCAAAGCATTAATGTTATATTTTTTAGGTTTAGATGTTAAAGGCGTCTTTATTAAATATAAATTTCACAATTTATTGTATTTATAATTCCTATATTCATTAATGTTATAAATACAAAATTGTACCCTTGTGATTAATACTCCGACATATTTGTTTTAACCCTTTGAAATGACAAGACTATCCAAAAAAGAAAACCTCTTAAAAGCATAGAGACTTTTCTCCCTTTGCAATACGAATATGGCATGGTATTCTCCCCTTGTTATAAATCAAAACGCAACGTAAGAAACGTATAAGCCGGGATCAGTTTACAAACATTATTAAAAAATTCTCAATCTTTCTACATTTTCCCATCTAACATATTCGATTTTTAAAGTGATTAAAATTCGAAAAATGCACAGATTTATGGTTGAAATATGATTATCTCGAATGATCCTGTCCATAAGCTAAACACCGAACGCTACAATATGAAGCTCATAATTTCAAATAAAAAATGTGTTTGTTTGTCAAAGGAAACTTAACTTTAAAGAGTTCTTTAATCTTTTGAAGTTAAGATACAATAAAAATAGACGTGAATTTATCCGACAATTCATGATAATTAATCCAAAAAACTCTCGAGCATGACTCGCTGTTATTGCCTCGAACATCAAAGACAAGACAAAAATATCCTGCGATTAAACATACAAACAATTAAGATACGTCCAATTGAGATAAACCCTAGAATGCAATTATTGTTTCATGTCAAATAAAAAGCATGTTAAACAAGGTAATTAAGGGTGTAAGTTTTGTATAAGCTTTAGAAGAAGTGGGAACACTTTAACCACGTGTCGCAATGATTCATATGATAGAAAGGAAGTGCACACACCACCGTCTATCTGTGTCCTCTCGTATACATATTTTTAAACAAACCCTTATGTTGTCCTATTACTGTATTCATTGACACAATGAGGGGATTGTTAACAAATATACAAGAAAGTAAAACAGTGACTTTAATATAATTTGCCTTGCTAGAGGATCATATCGGACTGAGCCGACGCACAATCAACAACTTGTAGAAGTGTTAAATCTACAAGGTGTCATGGTATCTTTGTATATAGCTTCCTAAAGAAAGGATTTTATAAATATTAATTTGATTAGCAAACCCTTCATGACTCGTCTATTCAAAATAGCAAGAGATTCTTAAACGAGTCATAAATATTTTGCTAAGAAATCTTCTTAATCTAAAACAAATATTAGTGAAAAAATGCATGTAAAAGACACACATGTCTTAAATGTGACATTCCTTTCACGTTCATATTTCCATATCAAGGGGTAATTGTATTATGAAGGCATGACTCACAAATCATGCATAAAAACCTCCGTATTGAAATGAAATTAACCGATAAGTTAACAGTGTGGTGACAGGAATGTGCCAGGAGGAAAATAAATTACAGACGTGACTGCCCCTAAAATGTACCGGAAGTTCAGACTTACGTCACGTATGAATGAATCACTTGCATTTTAATTAAACGTGAAAGGAAGTTAATTAATTTCAAGACCGTTAGAAGTTCTAATTGCGTACTAAACATGTTTGATCTGAACAAGAACTGAGTTATTCCAATTAAATCGTACACTCAACGACACATGGGAACAACTCTCCTATCAACAAAAATATTAATGTCTTTGTCTCCAATTATCGCAGACTTTAATTCAATACGATTCGGGGTCATGAATCTATCAATTGTGCATAGCATTGTTATTCGAGGAATTAGTTTTATTTAAGTTTGAAAAATGTTACCCTAACTAAATATCATATGTTTTTATATCATGAGGTTTAGTTGAGTTACTGATAAACGTTGTGTGGGGGTGACCTGACCCCCAGCAGCGTGTGTTGACCTGACCCCCAGCAGCGTGTGTTGACCAAAATACGTCGACAAGTCAAGACATGTTGATTATCATTAAGTACAACATTCTTACCATAAACTTTGTTTCCTTTTAAGCATAGAAAGATTTACCGAAGACTTGTTTCCTATTTACAAAGTACGATGATAGTGGCTTTTTTTATATAACAAGTCACAAGATAGGAATCGGTCTCGGAGTTCACCAGCAATCGAATCGAAATACAACGACTCGTGCCTTGCTTAGACGCACTAATATTTTATATAAGAACAGTATACAACAACTCATAGTTTTTCGTCTTATTTTTTAACTAACAATAAATTACACAATGTGATTAAGTGTTTTCAGATTTCACCCCACAAATGTCTTTACTAGAAGATATTTATTAACTGCTTAAAATAATAATTACTTGTGATCTCTGATTATAGCAATCTATATCTTCATTGGCCCCTGCAGGATTGCTGGTTTTGTATTAGATAGGATTTTTGGTTGTTTATGGGATTTTTTTTCAAATCTAATCCTCAAAGCGGAAGTTTGGGTTGGAATTAAAGTTTATGAACAAATTTTATTGACTGAAAATACTTTTTTTTAAATGTATGTTAACAATCAAATAAATGTTAGGTTGAAAAGTGTCCTCTGGTGTTTATCACTTTGCCATTGTTTTTAAATATTCAAAAATCAAAAATACATAAACATACATTAAAAAACAAAACAAATTTGTTGCATTCATTTAAAAAGGTAAAACTAAAATTTTGTATTTTTATGCAACTCTCAAGCTTCTACACTTTGGGGTCATAGACCACATAAACATGAAGTAAATTATTATTGATGGAAAGAAGATCGTCGGATGACGATCGAAAGATCCTGCTGAGCTTCGATTCCAATATCTCGAGGGAAATGGCTTAATCATTCAACTTATATTCTTGAGTGTGAAATGTGTCGTAGCACGTGGGCTAAATAGCCACCATTTAGGGCTAAATAGCCACCATTTAGGGCTAAATAGCCACCATTTAGGGCTAAATAGCCACCATTTAGGGACAAATGTTTTTTGACACATGACATTCTTTAAATAGATTAAACTATTTCTATGAATGTAGGAGTGATTCACGTGGCTACCTTTTTTCTTTAATTGCCACAAGGTGATTGTGAATACTTGAATCCTAATATATTTTATATTTGACAGTTACTTTGACAAGGATTTAACGCTTTCTTTGTATATGTTTCTTAGCCTATTCAATTTGTACATCAACGAAATATGAACGAATAATGTATTGAAACGAATTCTTCTTTTATTTTCGTTTTGCTATTCTAACTCATTGAATATGGTCCTTTTTAAGTTATTCCTTTAATACCATTCTTTGTAGATTTGAAATAGGTCAGATCTCCAACTTTGCAAATGCATCATTTTCTTAGTGTATAATGTAACAACCGGCCTGGTTAGGAGGGAGGACTTTCACTTAGATAGCCCTTCTGGCCTGTAGTGGGCTTTTCCTGTGTGACTCTACATGAATCGGTATGCTTTAGAACACACACAATGACTGAAGTGTCTGCTTTAAGTTAATGTTTATGAATGTTAGCATTAAACCCTAGCAAACTGTTAATACTTCACTATAGGGTTGATAGCAGCCAAGGCTTGGTTTTTGCTTGTGCAAAGATATAAATAGCGGTAAGGGGAGAAGACAACAGACGTCTGCTTTGTTTGTGATTTATGTTTAGTCTGGCGTTTTGGGTTTGAGGATATAGGTTAAGAAGGAAAGTCAGCGTTTTAAATCCTATCTTGACGTCTTTTAAACATTCTGGGCAATTAATCACGTCTGCAATCAAATAATATGCACGTGACAAGTCGTGCAGACGATGAGGCTGGTTGATAATCACGTGGTTGATGAGCCATTACAATTCCACGATCTTATCAAAGTTTTATAAATAGTTATCACTCATGCTGGCCTCTTGAATTAAAATCTTCTTTTGTACAAGACATTTGGGTCTGGTTTTGGCTTAATTTTATCAAAAACAAAGTTTTGATACAGATAAAGCAATTAAAGAAAAACAGCAACCAAGCAGCGAATTACACATTTAAAATGAATGATGCAATTGAAAAGCAAATCGTGAACAATGGAAAATCAAATCGTGAACCAAACAAGATGCAAAAAATCAATCGAACCAAGAAAACATAGATAATCAAAACCCGACATGTTTGCAAAAAAAACAACAATGAAAAATATTAACTTGTCGTTAAAAGAAAAAGAAAATCAATTTATATAAGAACATATTCCGAAGATATCGAAACAAACTGAAGAGTATTCATTGTCGAAAGGATATTCCTCAAAACTTAATTCTAGACTTCATCATTGTTATAATACTTAATACTTTTTATATCATAATATCAAAAAAAAATGAGATTCAAATGTGTACATAAAACATCAAAATAAAACAGATATATTTCTGTAGATTGTATACAAGTGTGCGTCTCCTGCGACATTGACACCAATTCCATACCTACTAATATAAGACGAAATAAACTCCAAAGTCAATATCTCATCAATGTAGTGCTCCATTCTTCTTTTGATTCTATTTACTAGGAAGCATTACAGAAAATTAAATTGAAATTTAACGAAGGAAATATCAAATCACATCCTCCATATAAATACAAGACCTCATAAGTATAGGACCATATATTATATGGTGACATCAACCGAGGTTCGAACCTGGGACCCTCAGGTATGAACCTTCAGGTAGTTCTTTAAACTACTCCACCATTCTCTCCCCGAACTAAGGTCTGATTTTCTTCTCTACAATTCTAACTCTGCTTACAGACTTGTGATTATATTAACGATCAATACAAATGTCCGTGACTGCTTTTGTATATACTATATTATTATTTCCACATTGTCCGGCGCTAAGAGACGGTGTTATAATTTTAGAGAAAAGACTACATGTACTATGTCTTACCTCTGTAAGAGCAGATCCAGCCTGTTCCCACTTCTGATGATGGTCTCCTTGGCCTCCTTGTGTTTAAGGACCTCTGTGACCTGGTTACCGATCTTGAGGATAATATCTCCCATGAGGAGTCCACATTTGGCTGCTAAACTTCCATGGTCCACCTAAACAAGAGAAGAAACTCAATCAATACATTGTCAATGTAACAGGGTTGTGGAGTCGGGAGTCGGGAGCCGGAGTTGGAAGGTTTTTGAGTGGATTCACGAATCAAGAGTCGGGAAAATAAAAGGCTTGAGCCAGGAGTCAGAGTCAGATAAATAGCATGATTTAGGTAAATATCATTGAGATTTGGGTAAAACCGCTGGTGATTTGGGTTAAAAACTGGAGATTATGGTCAAAACCTTGGACATTTTTGTAAACAAAAACTGTAAATTTGAGAAAACCTATGAGATTAGGATAAAAAGAGATACAGTTACGAGGCAAGGATATTTGGATAAAAACTAGACGTGTAAAACTTACAGATAGGACTGGGGTAAGGAGGATGAATAAATGATTACAGACTGTTCATCATATTAAGCCAAATTAAAACCGGAATTTTTAAATGCCTAGTAATAAACCTTGTAAAGCAACACTTCCATTCAAGGACATCATAGAGTATGCAGCAATGAAGCATATCACATTTATTATGCAGAAATACACAAGATAAGCCATGGGAAAGGCTACTCCTAGTGAGACTATATTATATCTCTACTCAGATTAGGTATCGCCGGGTTGTGACTGAACATACGACCAAACCTAAACACATATTGGCAGCTTAAACACGACAAAAAGCCTTATTGTATTCTAATATGTTGAGATTGATATAAGAAACTAAGAGTTGAGTACGAGATTATGTTGATTAATCGTGACTGACGTCATTATTTTAGATCTATCAATAGTATAGTCACTCTCCAGTGTGGAGAAATATGAATTCTTAGCAGACGATGTATTCAACAGCTTATTATTAGTATGTCATTGTATTCCTTTTAAAATATATATGACGCCATTAAAGAAGAAACTTGAAGTTTCGACGATATTGGTTGTTGACAATGGGAAAATTAGGGCGAAGGACTTTAGTGACGGCTGTTTTAAAGCGTTGTGGGTTCAAACCCCGAAATTGGACGAATTTCATCGTTGAAAAATTGTAGAAAGTGGTCATCGTGGTCCTCTCCACCCAACTTGAAGGCTTTGTAAAGTTTACTTATGTTACTCGCTTAGCCACCCGATTCTTTTATACTATGAAAGTATGTGTGTCTTCGTTGTCAGTCTCGGTAATAATATTGTAAGCGCATTGAGCTAATCGTTAGGCCTTGAAATGCGCTATACCAATGGTATATTATATATATATTGTATTAAAATTTTAGAGGTATACGCATGTTTCAATAAATGTGTGATTTGTACAATTGTTAATAGAAACTTTAAATAATGAACTCAAAGGAAAACAATGACAGAAATCTTAAAACAATGACAACAATTGACATTGCTTTTGGTTAACTGTATGCAGAGTTGCCAACCCTCTGAGACAGCACCAGGGAGATTTGTGAAAAAAATAAGGGAGATTGAGATAAAAAACGGGATATTTTTTTAGGGTCGAAGAAATGTACACATCGGATCGCAACTTTTAA
>JAUUEB010497044.1:0-10479 GCA_032362205.1 Clione limacina
CCATTCAAGAAGACAGATGTGAGATGTTTGTTATGAGTATCTGTAGGATACTGAAATGCTCCAGAAAAGTGAACTTCAAGGTCACCGACCTGAAGGTTACCTCCTTTTTCAACGATTTTATAATAATGTGTGCTGCTGTATCTCGGTATTCGGTAGTTTTCTGTTCCTATATCAGTCTTCTTTAAGATCCTGGGATGAGAACTAGAAACAAATGAGAAAAGAACGTTATTTCAAATTGGAAATGATATTTTAGACAGCGGATATCAAAATCAATATACTTTGTCTTTTTTTCTTTTTCAAGATTTAAGTTTAAATAAATGTGTCAAGGAATTCGTAGTCGTTTGACAATTTCATACTCTAATTAAGATGCGCCCCAGCAAAAAGCACGACTAAAATAAATCCCATGCTAATTTTATTATTTGTGGGTGCTCTGCAGTTTTCAATTGCGCTGTTTGTAATAATAATTCTAAAACGTCTATGATTCTACCTCCAATCACATTCAGCGACACACCACTTTTAATTTGTGTACTACTTTTCTATAATTTTGAAAGAGAGATAACATCGTATACAGTTTAGTATAATTGCTTAACAATTTGCAGTTGATAATTTGCATAATCTAAATAACAAAGACGAATTAATAATATGATTGAATATTAAAAGTTCATTGTTGTTAAGTTGAATACTCTAACGCAAATATATAGTTGTGTATTTCAAAATTATAATTAGGACACATTTACAATAATCATCATAGATGTGCTAAGCCGTTCATGCAAATTATGCTACAAAATTGGTATAGCTTGATTGACACAGAAATATCTTTTAACAAATGAACTTGCGAAATCTGTTTTGTTCAGTATGTACATGGTAGTAGAAAGCAAGGGTGCTGATCATAGTATCTATGTGCGCGCACTTAACAGGCGCGCAGTTTACCTTTGCAGTGTACCTGGTGTAACCCCCTGATTAATATAGTACCGAAATTAAGCACATTTACTATAATTTATGTTTGTAAAAAATATAAAAGTTGTGTCTTACCGACATTTAATAGAGAAGATAACGTAGACCAATGCCAAGCAGATAAATCCAAAGCAAAAATATTTAGTCCTCAAGTTGGATTTCATTTTAGAAAGTTTTCCTGTTAAATGATATCAATTATAACAATAGCAATGAATGGTTGTCAAATGATATCAATATAATATTATAATGAAAGGTTGTTGAACGATGTCTATTGAAATTTTAGATGACAACAAAAACAATGAATGATAAAATTATCAATAGATGGTTTGAATGGTTTACAACATAATAATAGACATGAAAGAGTGTCGGTTAATATCAATAGGAAATCGACACTGTGCCAGTTTTACTTTATCCGATGGTACATTACCCAATGACAGTTTATCCGATGCCATATTGCCCGACGGCACATTATCCGATGACACATTGCCCGATGACATTTTATTTAATGCCACATATCCCGATTGCAAATTGCCCGATGGCACATTCTCCGATGGCTATTTATTGTCCGACGGCACATTGTCCGATGACACTTTATCCAATAACACTCTATCCCGATTCGCATTGCCCGATGGCATATTGCCCGATGGCATAATGCCCGATGGCACATTGTCCGATGTCACATTGCCCCATGACACTTTATCCAATAACACTTTATCCCGATTGCACATTGCCCGATGACACGTGGAACATTGTCCGATGGTACATTGTCCGATTACACTTTATCCCATGGTACATTTTCCGATGGTACATAGTCCGATGACACTTTATCACATGGTACATTGTCCGATGACACTTTATCCCATGGTACATTGTCCGATGGTACATTGTCCGATGATACTTTATCCCATGGCACATTGTCCAACGGTACATAGTTCGATGACACTTTATTACATGGTACATTGTCCGATGGTACATTGTCCGATGACACTGTATCCCATGGTACATTGTCCGGTGACACTTTATCCTATGGTACATAGTTCGATGACACTTTATCCCGTGGTACATTGTCCGATTGTACATTGTCCGATGACACTGTATCCCATGGTACATTGTCTGGTGACACTTTATCCCATGGTTCATTGTGCGGTGACACTTTATCCTACGGTACATTGTCCGGTGCACTTTATCCTATGGTACATAGTCCAATGAAACTTTATCCCATGGTTCATTTTCCGGTCACACTTTATCCTATGGTTCATAGTCCAATGACACTTTATCACATGGTTCAATGTCCGATGACACTTTATCCTATCGCACATTGTCCAATGGTACATAGTTCGATGACACTTTATCCCATGGTACATTGTCCGATGGTACTTAGTCCGATGACACTTTATCCCATGGTATATTGTCCGATGGTTCGTTGTCCGATGAAACTTTATCCCTTGGTACATTGTCTAATGGTACATAGTCCGATGATACTTTATCCTGTGGCACATTGACCGAAGGTAAATTTTCCGATGACACTTCATCCCATGGTACATTGTCCGATGGTACATAGTCCGATGACACTTTATCCCATGGCACATTGGCCGATGGTACTTAGTCCGATGACACTTTATCCTATGGTACATTGTCCGATGGTACATTGTCCTATGACACTTTATCCCATGGCACATTGGCCGATGGTACATTGTTCAATCTCGTAAGACGTCCTGGCAAACGTAAATTGGTTTTATGCCATTTATAAAAAAAATCCCTTATCTCATTATTTTGGTCATATACGGAGAAGCTTTACCCTTTTGTATAATTCACATGATATGCATATTGTATCGGGAAATTTTCATCTTACAACATTTAAGAGGAATACAACAATGTAGATTTAGCGTTAGATCTAAAGTCATAATTATATGAACTCTTGGGTTCAATGAACAATTGGTTAATCTCAAATACACTTCACTCACCGAGTGTTGGGTTTTCAATATATTAACGAGTCTAGGTTATAGAGACATTGTCAATACATTTGTGAACCTTATCATATTTAAGGTGTTATGCGTTGCTTAATCTATTTATGAGGTTAAAATTTCTGATAATGTTTTTTACCATATAAATGTCATGTAAACGTATGAGCCTGGTAGCTTAAAATTGAAGTTTTGCAACCATTTGATTTCTAAGTTTCTAAAATATTGTGCCCTATCAACTTTTTAGGGGGTTACCTAATTGACACTTCGCATTTAATAGGTCCCTTAGAAGGTCAACCATCTAGCAAGACACAAGATGGTAGCAGAAAGAGAGGTGCAATCTTGTTTGGGTTTGATTTAAAGACGATTAAAAACATGTTCTGCTGTATTTTTTTTTGTTTTTTTTAAATATTTGAATTTCATTTCAAAATTTGTATTTCCATTTTCTAAAGTTTTTGCAAGCCCTACAAATATGCGCCAAAGCTTAGATCTATCGCGTAGGACTCGCCAGTGTATTTTCCTGTTTCATGTCTCCACCACAGCTACAACAAGTTGTAGTAGTATTATAAATAAGACTTCGAAAAATTTAGAAGTGGTGATATAATGTATACTCACAATGATATCCTTTCCCCCAGGTAACACACGCAGATTGAAATACAAATTTCGGTGGTTTGTCCAAACATTATATTTTTGGTTGGTGACAAATAAGCTCATCACAATAAAACAAGCCGTTCATCTTTCTAAAGCCACAATGACACGTGCTATCGCATATTAATCTATGCTTACAGTTGAACTATCCGTTATTCCTGACGAAACTAATCATAAACAATAATCCTTCATATACCATGCTTGTTTGTTCTCACTTTGAGATTAACAGATAATTGTGTCGATGCAGTAGATCATCTTCTTTAGGTTGTATTGAATTTCGTAAACTGTTTCATGTTTAACTTTGTTGAGTTACACATTGTTTGCCATGGCGGGATATAAGCAATAAATCAATAAATATTGTTTTGGTCATACAGCTAGTGATAGGGCAATACAATACATAAAAATTATTGGAGATACTTTATTTATTTCGATTTTGATACTTTAAAAAAATACTTTGAGATTTCCGTAATATTAACACTAGAAACATGAGTACTCAGATAGAGTACAACCCCGAAACCAAGTAAAATAATAATAAAAAAATCCTAGTTTTATAATTATAACTATGCTCTAAAGCATTGCCTCGTTAATGTCAACTTCTAGTGATATCAAAAGGCGAAAAGGCATATAATTATCATACTTAACGATGTGAAAATAAAGAAACAATAACATTTCCCGAAATCGGGAAATTGGATTTAGAGAGAACGAGATTCCCAAGAAATCAACTTTCGGGAGTATGTTAAACCCTAGTCGTCGTCATAGTCATCGTCATCGTCATCGTCATCGTCATCGTCCTCATCATATTATATCTATTTTATCAGCTGGTGTTTAGATCGTCTATTAATAGAGAAATAGTCTTTGCTACACTTTGCACTTTAAGTACGTTTTGATGTAACCGGAATCTTTTTAACTTAAGCAATTTCAGTTCACCTTGAAATAACAACACAATAACTTTTTTTATTTATCAAAATGTTCCCATGAAATGCTTGTGTCACTGAAAAGAATATTGTTTAATAATAACTGTTAACACATGTTTTTTTTTTATTGATCTCTTTTCCATTAATTTGTTAACATTACTAATATGATGTAAGTAGACCACGTATGATAACGTGATAAGGACAGATTAAAATCTTCAATGCACTGAAACAGGCGCGTAGCCAGGATTTTGAAATGGGGAGGGCAACTTTGGATATAATTTAAACAATGGTCGCGAAGCGGCCGAAATTTTTGAGATAATTAATGAATGGTGCAAATTTAGGGCATTTTGCATCCCAAATGGGGATCAATGGCCTCGAAGCGGACGAAATTTTGAAAAATTGTGCAAAACTAGAGCATTTTGGATCAAAATGGGGGGGGGGGGACATTCCCCCATGTCCCCCTGGCTACGCGCCTGCACTGAAATAATAATATTCCAGATGTCAGTTTAGCTCAAGATAATAAATATTCGATCTAACGTATCATTGTTTCTGTTTCTTTTAAAAAACAAAAATTAAACAATTACAAATGAAATATTTTGCACCACGTAGTTAATTTTTTGCAGACATGCCCTCGTTTAATTTTTTTTTATTTACATCACAAAAAACTTAACCTACAAGGTATACACAATAATATACGTACATGTTTTTTGCATCCGTTATTTGAAGATACTTCTGGGCATACATTGTTTTACTTTACACTTTTACCAAACAATATAGAAATCAGATTTTCACAAGACCCCAACATGCACTATTTTGCATCAGAAACAAGATATTTCAAATTATTGAGCTGACGTCCGTCTTTTATGAACAGAAGAGTTTTTTGGCGACTGAAAAAAGAAATCAGAATCCCTAAAATACATCATTTTGTAAAAATCTTTTAAATGTTTTCAAGTGGCCAGACCTTATTTGCTAAAAGAATACACCTTTGCATCATTGAATTATAACGAGATTCTCCAAGATGCACCTTAAATACATAATTCTGCAAGAAACACTTTTACATTTACTGTAAAAGTACTTTTTTCACGAGGACTTTTTTTTCGCGAATGTCCAAAAACAAATTTCGCGAAGAATTTAATTTTTGCGGATGCTGAACAGTTTGGTTACTTTATACTTTAACTTTACTTCTTACAAATTTTCGCGAGGATCTAATTTTCGCGAAGAAGGTGTCCACTCGCGAAATTCGCGACAATTAAAACATCGCGTAAAAATAAATTTTACAGTACCGAGAACTATGCACCCGCATAATACTATTTTACATCAACCATTTTACACTTTGTCAAGAAGCATACCTCTATTTATACCAAAACTAATTATACTTTCGACTTTCGATCACTGAAAATAGAAAAGAGACTCTCTCAGATGCTTTTAAAATGCACCATTTTCTTCAATAATTACTATTTTGGGGAGCAAACCCCGTATCCTATAGTACTAGTATTCTCTAGATGGCACAAATATACACAAACGTGAATGCACATGCGTACGCACAAACATAGGTAAGAGCACATTATGTGTACCAACCCAGTCCCCACTAACTTAATTCAAGCCCGAATGTATTCACATGAAATGTTGCTGTAAGTTTTTGCCTTCCTTGATTATGATAATTGAAATACTAAACGTCTCATAATAAGGTTTATTATCTGTTTATTATCTGTTTTTTAATCTACTTATACTGATACTAGAATTTCGGGTTGCTAAACGCTCCCTTAATTCGTCGATTTGGTCGTTACGCTCCGTCACATTGCTATTTCATTATCACAAATATTCAAAATTGCCAGTGAAAAATTCCAAATGTCTACACAAAAATAGTTTAAAAGTTGTTAACACCTGGTGCTTCCTCTAAGAATCAGTTCAACAGAAGAAGAAAAAAGAAGAAGAAAGACCAATCATCTCCTAAGGTTTAAAGTACATAATTCATATTACCCCCCCCCCCTCATTCCTGCAAAGTATTCGCGCACTTACTCTACTCCTGGAGGACAATC
Source organism: Clione limacina (assembly GCA_032362205.1). Lineage (NCBI taxonomy): Eukaryota > Metazoa > Mollusca > Gastropoda > Pteropoda > Clionidae > Clione > Clione limacina. The sequence continues at coordinate 6,517 of JAUUEB010497044.1, forward strand.
CCTTTCAAAACCCAGGCGCTTTCCATCCTTCATCAATTTGGTCGTTGCATTCCCTCTCATTGTAATTGTAGCATCATAAATATCCAAAAGTGTCAGTGAAAACTCAAAATTTCTGCAAAAGATATTATTTTAAAAGTTTTAAACACCTGGTACTTCCTCTTATGTTCTAAATGTGGGTGTTGAAAATTATACCTTCCGCGGGAAATGTTCATTCATTATGGATCTGGTGCGCATCAAAAGTAACTTTGTATTGAACATCCGTTTTTAATGGGGCCATGTCGCCTGGGAGGTATATTTTCAAGTAAATGATTTAATACAAATATCGTTTTAAAATTATTCTTACAAGCAGCACAAATGAAAATGGCAGAGACCCCAAAAAGCACTTGCTTAGCTATTAAGAGACCTTTTGAAATTATTATGGAATTTTTTGAAGACGCACTTTTTGCTGAGGAGCTTGGCTATTATTAGTTAGAAATATAAATTTTGCGGAGGGTTCAAACATTCGGGCAGCTAGTACTAATCTGCACCACTCCCCAGCTCAGTTAATTTTGATCCCGTACGCCTATGTAGACTTTTACTTAACCTGTGTAAAGGTACGATATCTCATACAATAAAAGAAAACAAATTGTTCTTGTTATTGTTTAATTGTAATATACATTAAAAAACACACGAATCGGCTCATCAATTGCTTGATTGTCTTTCCCAGAAACACTCCATTGTTTAATCTTAACTTCCCCCACAATATATATATTTATGCAGGTTTGTCTTAGTTTCATCCTATCTCGTTTGGAATTTGGATCTTAGCTTGTGCTCTTTATATATACTTATATATATATATATATCTCACAAAATATTGAATTCAGCTCGAACAGCGACACAACGTTCTCAGTCCCTGTCTGAACGAACGACGCGAAATCATAATATAGATAATGGGGTTGACAAAACTGTTGGCAATGCCTAAAATAATGAAAGAATTTCCCAAATAAAAATGTTTTAAAGGTGACTCCATATGATGCAATTTACAGATTGGAATAAAGCTGACTGGTAGCCAGCAAACAGCAAAACCTATCGTCACAGCCAATCTAAGACGAATGTTTTTCAGTTTTGTAACTGGTGAATTAGTTTGTCCTGTTGATGGCGTTATGATGAAAACCCTCACCGGAAGCACGCTTGAGTTTGTTGTTCTCTGGGAGCTACCACCATTCTCCTGGGCGTAGGGTTATATCATGCTCATCTGACGTCGAGTTGCACCGATGATCTTCACGTAAACAAATGAGCACAGGGGTATAACGATCCAGATATTCACAGAGAGACAAATGAGGTAGTCGTTATCGAAGATAAATGCTGATATACATAATTCTATGGCAACAATGTTGATATCTTCCAGATATGGGTAGATGCACAACAAACCTGAGACTATGTAAGCAGAAGCAACGGACACAACAGTGCAGCTCTTTGACTTTCGTAGTCTTTGATGGGTTATGGTGTGGAACATTATCATATACCGTTCTAAAGCTACGAGTAGTATTATAAAGCCCGATGTTAACATGAAAAACGTGGGTATCTGAAAGTAAAAGAGGCACGTCACTCTGTTTTTCAATACATGAGGAAAGAAATCCAAACACATCTGTAAGATAATGCTGAATCCTGTGAGGTTATCAACCACTGCAAGGTTCACAAGCAGAATATCTATTGAGCGACATATTTCTGCTACACGCCAAACCACAACGAGAACAAGAGAATTTCTGATGATAATGACCAAACTAATGACTAGCTTGACACATATTTTAACAGCATCCATTATTTCGCCAGTTGGTAGATCACTAGTATCAAAGAATAGTGTTAATTGTTGAGAACTATTATTCATTCTCAGGCGAAGTCTTACAATAAATTTTCAACTGCAAAATAAATGTTGATGCTAATAAAATGCCAATTTTTGCTTTGAAAGTGCTCCAGTTTCATTCCATCACTGATGTAAGCTGGTCTACAACAAATTCATCAGATTTGATTAAATAGTAAAACAAAACAAGAGTTTTATTAAGTGTAATTAAAAACAGCAATCCTATAGCCTTGTTTTATAGCACGATGCTGAGCTTCTGTTTTATGAAGATAATAATATAGGTAATACTAGAGAGATGTCGACGTCGACTTATAAAGTATGAACTGAAAAAGTTGAGAAACAAATAGACAAGATGAACTGATAGAATATCACAACTTATCATATTAAAACACGCCTCCTCGGGTGGTAGGTGACTACTCTTACTTTTCGAACATTCACATAAAGTAAGGTGGGAGGGTAAAGCAAAGTAATCGCTGAAAATGGTTTATAAACCAATAAAGCGAAAGGGAAGAACGCCTACGGGTTTCAAAATTATCACCCAAGGCGGCACGTCTATTCTTGAAATAGCGCTTTTAATATAAATCCTGTTAATTTTAATTACGTCCACTGTTTGCACTCTAACTATTGACGAAAACATAAAGCAGGAAATCTCGTTAATTATAACACTATATATGTTTCTGCTTAGCCTTATTCAAACAAATGGTGTCCGTGTCAACAAAGAATTAGCTTTCAGTGAGAATTTATTAATTTGCTCTTCTGATTATAAAGATCATTACTTCCTGTTGGGAACTGTGAACGGCCTGTTGTCAGACAGTATGATATTCACATGATCTTACGCGCTGTTGACATTATATAAAATTATTTTAATTAAGATATAAGATTGCAAAGCACTCTTACCAACTCCATTTCTATAGATTATTTTAATTAAGATTGTTAGGATCAAATTACGATAATAACGGCATATAGTTATACAATTAAAAAAAACTTGAATAATACTTGCAATATGATATGTCTTTTACGTAGAAAGAGCTCAAAGGACACTGACGAAAACACGATAATGAGCGAGAGTATCTTGGCTAAGTAACAGCTACAGCACCTTATTGCAAGTTGAAGAAAATGTGATTATGAGGTAAGCATAGTCACCAGGTGCGTAGCCATGGGGAATTTAACCCCATTTGAGATCAATAAGCTCTAAGTATGCACTTTTTTTTAACTAATCTCAAAATTTCAGCTCCTTCGTGGCCATTGGTTTGATAATATTAAATATCCACCCCTTTACGAAATCCTGGATACGTGCCTGATAGTCTTCACGTAAAACTGCGTAATGTCTTGATTTACTCTTTTCGTAGATTATTATTTTCACCATGGCAACCAAACTTCAGAGTATCCAACAAGAGATGAGATATCTTTACCTGATGCTAGCTTGAAAGTCAAACTTTATGATTTAGTGTACCAAGTTTTTTTTCTTTTACTTTTACTTTGTTATCTTTCAAGAAAATGCATTTTGTTTTAACATCTCAAACTTCAAGAAAAATATTTTTTTTTCATACCTTATATATCAACACCTTTTAGTTTTCAACCAGTCTCGACCCATTCTGAAGATGTTGGTGGTTTGACCATTGGTCAACACCAGTGGCCAGTTTGCTCAAGTTATTTTTTTGGCCAAGGCAAAATTCCATGTCTATGTACCTTTAGGATCCTTAAATCTAAGTCCGATTTGGTCATGGGGGTGTGAAGAGAAACCCTTCATTACCCCTAGTATTTAGGCACTGAGCTTTTGTCTTGGGGAGGGTATGAAATCTATCTGCCATTGGCACCTGGAATGTAGGGTTTAGGGGCTTTCGGAATCAAAGGGAATGTTACTCTCATTTGAATGCATCTTTTAAACGTAATATATGATTAATAGATACTGACACTAAGAATAGCTGCCAAAAAATGTCAGCGTCTCTCCTATAAGCCCTGGGCATAATCGATACTTCTTCTTCTTCTTCAAAGGCCCGAAGGATGGTGATCAGAGACCTGACCACGTATATCCTGTGTACATAAAGTACCGTGACATACGCTCCGCCCCTACACCTAGACGTATTGGTGAGGTGCTTTCACGCCTACCCGTGGGGTTTCGA
>JAUUEB010497055.1:7980-18553 GCA_032362205.1 Clione limacina
TCCACTGTATTGGTTGGATCATTAGACAGGCGCTCAACACTTACACTCACTGTCCACTGTATTGGTTGGATCATTAGACAGGCGCTCAACACTTACACTCACTGTCCACTGTATTGGTTGGATCATTAGTCAAGATGTGATTGTGTGACCTGCGATGAAATTAAAAGAACTCAAACTTAGCACACATACGACTTATATGATTTTATAAAATGTCATCATGGGGAATGAGTTAGATTGTGATAATTCTTAATGATAAAAAATGTATGTTGGTTTTGTAATTTCTGCTTTCACAGATCCAGTGGGAAACCATTGCAGGATATGAAATTTGTTGTACAAGGAAAACTAGGAAAGAGCAAAGCTGAAATTACTGCTGACATTGTAAAGATGGGCGGAGCAGTTGTTCCAAAACTTGACAAAAAAGTTGTGGCTGTGATAAGTAGCAAAGGTTTGTTGGAAATAAGATACAAAATTGCTTAACATTTTCATAATCATTAAACATTAATGGGCCCTGACCCCCATTTTAGGAAGTTTGTTATTGCACAGACTGAACATAGCCAATAAGGATCCACTTTAGAAGTTAACTTCTATTTTGTAAACACTGTTTTATAAACTGTGGACATAAAGGTAAAAAGGACAGAGATGGATCACATGGTGTGTGTGAAGGGTTTTAACAACTCCATCAACACATGTTAATAAGTTCTATCAATCAGTATCAGTGAATTTAGTCATTTACATGATTTCACCCACTCATGGATACACTATGTAACAAAACTCATACATTCTACCTAGTCACAGTATATGGCACGAAGATGACCTGTCTTAGCAAGAACCTTTAAATACCAGGCAAGATGAATGCTGAATTACTTTTTAAAAGATATGGTATTACCTGTCCAGAATTTTGAATAACCTCACTTCAGATCCTGAGGTGGACAGTTTAGTCATTGAGCTGTAAGGGTGACCATTATATGCCTGGACCTATCCATTACCATAGTTTCATAGAGATGTTGAGTTATTACTTTTATCCTAACTTCATACCCTTTCTTAGCTTCTAGTATTATTTTTTTAATTTATATACATTGGAGCAAGATTGAAATGTATAGACTTTCCCCCTATAAAAGACTTATTTCTTTATTTCAGCTGAAGTTTCAAAGAAAGGAAAGATAATAAAGGAAGCTGAGGAGATGGAGATCCATGTGGTCAGTGAAGATTTCCTAGACGCCTGTCAGAAGGGAAATGCTGGCAAACTAGTCGTAGCACACAGCATTGCCACTTGGGGATCTGATGTAAGGATTTGATTCTTATTTAACCTTAAATATAACAATTCTGTTAGTTTCCACACACATTGATCAACAGCTAGCAAACTTATCACACACCCCATCTGTTGGGATTGATCTTTGGTACAGGTTGTAGAGTTCTTGAGAGGAGCATTGTTAAAGTGGTGTTAAGAACTAATCAGAAATGGTTTAAGAAAGGTGTAAACGATATATTTGTTAAAGAATACAAACTTAATAGAATTGTCCATGAGGCTGAGGCAATTAAGTTGCAGTGTTACAATATTGTTAACATTCACCCTCATAGCACCAATTAGACAAAGACATTCAATTTTTACCTGTTTTATGACTGCAGATATATATATCACAAAGGACTGAAACTTGTTGACTGACATTAGTTTTGTCTAACATTGTTGATGACAGAACAGAAAAGTTGTGGTGTTAATTATTTTCTGAACAAATTTCATTGAGAAACCTTCACAAGTTATCAGCATAGAAAATGGCTGTATCACATAACTTTTAATTGTTTTATGTTTAAATAGCCAGGCCATGATGACTTCTGCTCTGTTAGACAGATTAATCACCACTGATCATCAAGGTAATTGTTAGCTCTATATCGAGGGAGACTAACAAAGGACTTATGAGATACGGACAGCAAGTTTTGACAATGAAATTTACCCAGATTTAAGTAAATTTTGCAAATTCCCAAGAACTAAATATTATTCTCCATGAAAAGCTTGTTCATTGAGTTATGTTTCTGAGTGTAATTTTAAGTCATACAAGACAAAGAGGACTGCCCAAGTGCTAGAAAACTTTTTAAATTGAAATTTGTCTTTGAATTGGTTGCAGGTTGAGAAAAGAATTGGCCAAAAACCAATGAAAAGTGCACCGAAGAGTGGCATGACAGCTTTAGATGGTAAGTTTGTAGTTAGAAATTATTTTTTCTTTAGTTTTTTTTAAGGATCTATCGATATTTTCCATTTTGTTTTAAGATCTGTCAACAATTCTGTTAATTTTAACAGTCATGATATGCAGTTTTATTTAATCTTAACAATTTTAGTTAAGTCTTAAAATCTTGTTGTGACTATAGAAATATATGTTATTTTTTAAATAATTTAATGTCAGGAAGTAAGATATTGTACTGGTTTGTGTAGTTTGACCAGTGCCCACTTGAGCTTCCTACATAGTCCATGCCTTCTGATGACCTCATTGTTTTATAGACCACATTGAGGACAGATACGAGGCAGACACTCTCTAATTATTCTACTGTATTTTTTTCCATTTAGATATGTGTGCTACCATCCAATGAATGACCTTGACATATAAGGATACTGCTACTGCTTATAAAGCTTGTTGATTTTTTAATGGCCTATATTTATCATCATGCTACACCTGATCAACTCAACTTTTGCAAAACCTTGTTAATGGCGTGTTAACAGGGTACACCAACAATGCTGTTAAACAGAAAGTTTATCTGCTTCTGGGTTCACTTTATATCATGTTATAGGTACTACACTTGTTAAACTTGTTTGCCATACAAATGAAATCACTGATGTGAGTTTGACCTAGTGCAAAAAGTAATTGTGTAGTGTTTTCAGGATCCTACTAAACACAATTTTAGTTTGATGAATGCAGCATCTCTCTTAGTGTTCATGTCTTGATTGATGTAAGATGATTTTCAGGATGACGAGGAACATTTTGAGTCAAAGAAATAAACTTAGGAATACACATAATATAAATTTTAAGAGTAATGTGATAAAATTTGAACCATTCATCAACTATTCATTGTATTCAAAGCAAAGTGTAATGGCTTTTTGCTCAGTTATCTTTCTTCTTCACTGCTCACTTTCATCATATTTTTTGCTTTATACTTTATTAGAATTAGCTAAGTTTCCAAACTTTGATCATATTGCTTTGGTTGATTGGTTAATTTGTTTTCTTTTAGCTCATACATAGTCAATTCTTATTGTTGGCTGAATTTTGTTCTGAACCTATAGTGTTCTATGAATGAGATCATATGATTTTATTCATAGAATCTTGTGGTGTTTAAAGGAATATAGAAATTGACTTTGGTATTAAGGGTTATTAAGTTAAATAGTAATAAAAAATTAAGGGAGTAATATATTGTACTGGTTTTTGTAGTTTGACCAGTGCCCACTTGAGCTTCCTACATAATCCATGCCTTCTGATGACCTCATTGTTTTATAGACCACAGTGGGGACAGATACGAGGCAGACATTTACCATGTTCGTTCATCTTATATATTTTTATCACTCACTATTATTAGGTACTACAAATTGCCTAAGATGATCTTTAAGGTGCTATAAAATCATGTAGCTTTGACATATCAATATATAATCAGTGAGCGTAAATTTTCTACACCCATGTAGATATAGCTCTAGCGCTTGAATCTGAGTATAACTGTTGCTATTTCTTTGTGTCCAGGTGTTAAATGAGAGCCAATATTGTGCCAGTACTTCTTTGGATCTCATGTTAGTCAGTTTCGGATATATGACTGAATTAAAAACAAACTGGAAAACATTTTTGATGTTTGAAATTTAATGATTTTCACCTTTTCTTACAAATTTCATAAATCTGTCAACATTGAACATAAGTCCCCTTTTAATAACAAATATCTCAAAATCAGCTACATCTGTCTATCTAGGAAAAATAGATTTATACCATGCAACTTTATGAATGATTGTAATAAATTTCAAGCTTTCAAATATGGACTTACAAAAATGGCAAAATGCTTTTTATAAGCTTTTGCTGTCTTTAGCACAATCTTGTGAACCTTTTAAAGGGTAAATCTCCCTTTAATTTTGAAGCTACAGTAATAAGTTTTTTAAAGACATAAACGCTTAGAGTGACAAGCACTATGCAATGGAACAAACAAAGTGGAACTTAATATACAAGAAATGGCTTTGTACATCACCCTGTTTTTGGCTTTATACTTTTTTATTTATGAACAAGGATGATATTGCTCTGAAATATCATGTACTATTAAAGAATGTTCAAATTTAAATTGAATAATGATAATAAATTAAGGAAGTAAGATATTGTACTGGTTTTTGTAGTTGACCAGTGCCCACTTGAGCTTCCTATATAATCCATGCCTTCTGATGACCTCATTGTTTTATAGACACACTGGGGACAGATACGAGGCAGACATTAACCTTGTTCATTATATATTTTTCACTGCTCATTTTTATAAGATACTCAAAACCACTTAACAAAAGTTAATTACCTGTACCTCCTACTTTACAGAAGCCAGATTTACCAAAAGTGTCCCAGCCAAGATCAAGATGATGGTGAAAGGTGGGGCTGCTGTTGACCCTGATTCAGGTATGGAGGCTCAGTGAGTCAATGTCAATTGTTAAAAATAATGCTGAGTGACCTAGTAACTTATTTGATCTTTGCTTATTCAACTAAAAATTATATCCGACATGCAAAAAAATGCATTAATCTTTTAGTGCTGTATGTTGTATATTTTACATTTCCTTTTACACTGATCTATTTATGCAAAAATTTTCATTTTCAACTTTACTTTTATTTATTGATCCATGCTAATTGGCTTGATGTACCTAAGCGTTATGTTTGTATAATTTTTTTGTAAACAGATGACAATTTATGAAGAAGCTGTGATACAAAGTATGATTTTTTCATTGCCCAAAATTGTTTTTGTATCAAAATTCAACTGTACAAAAAGTAGGCTTTTTCACCACATGCACATTGTGCAAGTGATACTGATTAACCACTCTTTTGGCATGGCCTTCTGTCATTTTGAACTGTTCCCTAAAAAATCTTTGTCTATTTTTTAATTTTAATTTTGAATTTACACTTGTTAATGTCAATTGTTTCAGGGCTTCAAAACAAGGCTCATATTGCTCAAGAGAGAGGCGATCCACTGAATGCTGTGTTAGGTCTTGTCGATATTACAAGTGGAACCAACTCTTACTACAAACTTCAGGCTTTAGAAAGTGATAACAAGATGAGGTTAGTACTTGATCAAATATTGTTTTTTGTGTCTGCCATTTCTCTTCTCTGGAATATGTACCTAGACAGTTTTTTATTTAAATCAAATTCCAAATAATTTAAAAAAAATTGATAAATAGTCAAATCTGCTTAAAAATTCTTATTTTTGTCTATCCTGTTAACAAATCATGATGAAAAAGACAAACACAACAAAACACATGCAAACAATGATGACGATATAACAATACCAATAGAATAGATTTGAAAAAAATTATGAAGCAAAATGTTGGTGAATTTCTCAAGAACTTGTCTAATGATTGGTGTCCCCAATTATCAAATTAAATTGTTAATTTTTGGGATGATGGTTTTCAAGTTATAGCATGAATTGGCAATTTTTGACCAGTTTAAGGATCTATTTGTTTAACAAAGATTAAGATAGAGAAAACAGGAGTCTGGTTTTTCCGTATTAAGCAAAATTCTGAAGCGTGTCCGTAATAAGTGGGTTTTAGCTGATTACATATCAAGTGTGTATTTGGATGTTAAAGATAACAATATAGTATCTAGTATGGCAAAACATTTAATCAAGCAATTATTTTCTGTCCCATCCACAACATATTATTGAAAAAAATAAAACTTTTTTTTTTCAGCTACTGGCTCTTCCGAGCCTGGGGACGTGTTGGGACAACAATTGGTGGAAACAAAGTAGAGAAATGTGGGTCATTAGCGTCAGTTACATCAAAATTTAAAGAAATGTTTGGAGAGAAAACTGGAAATGCTTGGGAAGACAGAAAAAATTTCCAGAAGATTCCAAGCAAGTTTTACCCTCTGGAACTTGATTATGGCCAGGTAATCTATTTTTATAATTGCCTTTAAGAAGTAGGTAGGTAGGTCGGTCGGTCTAGGGGTTATTTGAGAATTCATACTATTCTTTGCTCACCTAGCCAGCGAAAAGCAGGACTTCAAAAATTCCCATTTTTATTTTAAAAGGTCTCTAAATACCTAAGGTACACCCCTTTGGGGGTCTTTGTAGTTTTCATTTGTGTTGCTTGTTAAAGTAATTAAAAAAAACGATAATTTGTAATAATCCATATCTTCCTATTGACGCAATTTTAACGAACACACTCCTTCTTTTGTTTCACACCCCAATGAACATTTTGCCCGGAAGGTAATTTATTTCTTCTGCTGTGTCGAGCAGTGTTGTGGTCGAGTAGTTCGGTGGACTATGTGAACAGAGTAGAGTAGTTACACATTTTCAACTACTCGAGGAGAGTAGAGTAGCTACTCGAAAAAAATCTAAGGTAACTACCTGAGTAGAGTAGCTACTCTACTCGAGTAGTCTTTGAGTAGTCACTTAAAATAGTAATCATTAAATGAACAAATTCAAAGGTTTAAAATTAAAACATTACTGCGTTATAATGAAACAACATTTTAGAAAATGATAAAATGTATTAAAAAAATGTGTAAAAAGTTACATTTATTCAAAATAAATCAAAGTTGAACAAAAATTGATCAGTAATAGAACGCAAAATATGTTGATTTCTTTCCCAACTACTCAAAGACTACTCGAGTAGAGTAGTCTTTGAGTAGTGTGGACAGACTACTCGAGTTGAGTAGTACTCAAAAAATTGTGCAATTTCTCGAGTAGAGTAGAGTAGAAGTAGCGAAAAAACTACGTGAGTACTTCTCGAGTAGTATTCTACAATCGACCACAATACTGCATAACATGTAGTTCTCCTTTTATCACCAACTGTCAAACACACTTTAAGTTCAACACACATTTACGGTTTGATTTTAAATATATCGCAATGACAAACTACTTGAAGACGAAGCTCTTTCTTTAAGATGAGAAAAAAATTGATCTTGAACTTTTAAACGGGTATGAGAAAATAAAGGGCCAATTGGTAAGTGATTCCCTATGTCAAGTTTCTTATCATCATATTTATAAGAATAGAACACTTCATAAAGGTGACGATATCTTGATCACTGATTTTAAATTCATTTGGTCAGAGATGTCTGTTGGCTTTAGGACATAAGTGTCCTTGGGTGTGTGGATCTAACTAGATCTATTCAGGCGTAAATAGTAGTGACCTACTCCAAAACGCTGACGGTGTCGTTTTCTGTTTTCTCGTACTCAATAAGTTTTACGATGTTCCAACAAGGATATCATGCCACTATATATACGTGTAACAATAGAAGAGTATGACACACTTTGCCACTGGTTCGATAACTACCAATATGTTAAGGAGTTAAGGAGTTGTGGTGGTCCTTGGGGTAGCGCACTTGCCACGCATGCGAGTGTAGCCAGGTTCGAACCGGCTAGTGATTAGTGTTCGCTTCCTATCTCCACTAGACTACACACTTTGGTCAAGATGTTAATGTTAAACCCACCTTTTATATATCCTTCTTATAATGCAAAAGGCGCTAAACAATATATGTTTCTTACAGTCAACCAAATTACACCAAAAGTTTAACTGGACATCTGGTTATATATACGAACACATTGCTTAAGATTCAGTTCAATTGAGTCATAACTGTGGCTTTAATCCCATTGCATACAAATATTCCAGCCAGTCACAAAAACACATTAGGTAAACACACTAATAGATTTAAATTGTATTTTGTAGATAATAGATCTTGTCTTATGTGGGTTGATATTTTTTTTATTTCATTGTTAAGTCTGGTTGTTTCCAGGTGTTGTTTTTTTCTTATTACAAAAATATACTTTTTGTGTGTATTTATGTTTCACATAAATGACATTTGTTAAATACAATTCTATAAATATACATTGAGTTTACCCCAGTAACATGGATCAACCTTTTCCCACTGAGAGTGGTAATGATCAATTTGTCAGTCTTTCTTCTGGCAGTTTTCTCGTTTTAACTCCCGCACACTCCAGACATCCCGGCCTATTCATGTTTGCATCAGGTTAAACCATACAGATCCAAAGATTTAACATATTTTTATAAGAACAACGAACCCCAGTCAAGAGATCATCTTGACCTGCTCACTGGTCAGTGTCACAGATATTGGTGAAAGCTTATGTCGCAACGTTGACGAAACATTTTTGATTTTGTCATTACGAAATGGAATTATTCCCAACGTTGTCTCCAGGCTCCTCACTTTTGATTGTCAATTACCTTTATTACAATTCTTAATGTCAAAGAAAGTTTTAATTTTCATGAAAAATATTCATATTTTAATATATATAGCCACAAAATCAGCTTATTCCTGAAGGATAACAGTGGCCCGGTCTCACCTTTTAGAGACAGTAGAATAATGTTAATTTTGTCTAAATCTACTGAATCCAATCAAGAGACATGTTATTAGGTTGCCTTTTCTTCTGTATCTCTTTGTTTCTTTGTGTGTGTATCTTTTAGCCTGTTAAAAAAGTCGGATAAGGTAAATGTAGTCAAAATAAAACCAAAAAGACTTATCTTCTGAAATCTTAACACTATTTAAAAATACCCATTTATTACCTAATTATAGCCTCTTTGCAAACATTATTACACGTAAGGTAAACACAGGATCATTTTACAATTTTCTAGACACTTATTTGTCAGACTCCCTTGTGTGGAGACTATTTATCTTACTTTAACTTTTTGGCAAAACAGCTTGAAAATACTTTTAGCTGGCACCTGTGAATGCGTGTGTCTGAGAATGTATACCTGCGATGCCAGTGATTTATACTTATCCTTCTTTTTCTTGAATTTTTCATGGTTATATCTTCTTTAGTTATTTTTTTCTTTGTTTAAGTAATACCATGCTTCAATCTGTATTTTGAAGTTTGCTCACATGTAATTTATGTTGCTTTAGCCAAATAAACATTTTGAATTTGTATTCAAATGTATGACTGCTTTACACTCTCATGTTTAAAACATGTTGGTGCTTTGTATTATAAAAAAGAGGGTTCATAAGGCAGCCATCTGTAGGCCAATATGTGTTAATGAATCTCTGACTATCTTTCTTTATCCCTGTGTGTTTGTTTGTTAGCCAGGTATCTTAGATTTTCTCTATTTTTTCTTTCCTTCCAATGGTTTTGCCTCCGTTATTTATATTTTTCTTACAACATCTGTTAAGCAAAGTGTCTAATAAATAGACTTTCTTTTTGAGAAAGAAGATATTTTCGAAAAGCTTTAAAAAGAAATGGAGAAAAACACATATTGTTGGAAATAGAACAGGGCTTTACTTCCAATGGTGTTGCCTCCGTCATTTATATCATTCTTACAAGATTTATTTCGTTCAACATCTGTTAAGCCACGTGTCTAATAAATAGACTTTCTTTTTGAGAAAGAAGACATTTTCGAAAAACTTTAAATAGAAATAGAGAAAACACATATTGTTGGAAATAGAACAGGGCTTATAAAGAAGCTGAAGAAAAAATTGTATTGATGTGAACATTTATTTATTTTCCTGTAGCTGGCAATAAACGTTAAATGTTATATGAGAATCGGTTTACACCAGACAACACGAACATTAATTCACGTCTTCAACTTCTCTAGCAATAAATGAAATGCCGATTGATAGTTTAATCTTGTTCTATTGTTTCTTTGTCTGTTTATAAAATCATCTGTCGACAACTTCATTTTTCTGCGCTTTTAGTTGGTCAAACTGTCTGTCGAAAACTTCATGAATATGTCTACTTACTTATAGTCCCGTCCAAGATGTCAATGCGTTCATCAGCACATCATCTCGAGAAATAATAACTATAACCCCTAAATTGTATTTCTCTATATAATTCAATGTTATCAATCGTGCAGTTATATTGCCATAATGCACGGGAACCATAAAAAAAACAAGCTCGTTCATTATTACAGGATATACTCGTGCCACTTGTCAGACAATAAGATTGATTAAATACATAATAACATCATACTTTTTTGTTATTGTCACATTCCAAATCTCTTCTTGTCGTGGTAACGTCAAAATGTAGGTCTTCCCGTCTAGTCTTGTATGGGAGTGTCTTTACATTTTTTTTACACGGAGACACATCGGTACGCTCCCTTTTTTACATGGTAGAGTTTCCATTGAACCCGATGTCTGCAAGTGGTCATGAGATCTTATCTATGATTGACTGTTTTTTTGTCAATTATGATGAATTTTTCAGCAGACACGCGCCACCCTCCCTGTGTTGGCAGTGATACTCACGTAATCAATTATAGGACAGACCTCCAGATTCAGAGTCTCCGATACCCATAGAGCATAAATGCACATTCAGCGTTTAATTCTGTCGAAAACTTAATCTTAAATTAGATGGTAAAGCCTTTTGTTGAAAACTTCATCATATTTGTCAACGCGTTTTATTGGTAAAAGGTTTAATCGATTCTTTT